>CAAKHD010007507.1:94441-104456 GCA_901007705.1 Fistularia tabacaria
GCGTGTGATTATGGCTAATGGTTTGGTGGGCAGCTGGTCTATGGGGAGTTGTGGGTGATGGGGGGTTTGTGAGGGGGGGGCTTGGGAGAGTGGGCGGAGGGAGGGGGGGGGATTATGACGAGGTTCGGCTTGTTCGATAAAAATTCTACAATAAAAAAACCACGTGTGATTGTTTTACCCCCGGCATTGTGCGGAGCGTCAGCGCCTCGAAAGGATGATCGCTGTGGCTTTGCTGCACGTCACCATTAAGGACTGAATGCAAATATATCTCGCTGCAGATTTGCTCCAGTAATTGACATCCATTTACATCCAATCAAGAAGGTGTTTTGACTGTGCAGTGGGAAATAAACAAAACCAAAATGACATCTTAGCGGATAGACTTTTCCATTTACTCTGACTTTTTTCATCGGACTTTTCAAATCTATAGTCAATATAAATGCAGTGCCACGTTTTAAACATCAATATAGCGATTAGGCCGGATTTTCTTCTGCCTGGATGAGGAATAATGTGAGTCCTTAATAGATTTTGTGGCGCTGGTGTCGGAGCCGCATTGACTGTATGAAGTACTGCTTTATGATTGCATTTTAAAGATGTTCGTTATCGCGTTGGGGACCACGCAGAGGTCGTCCCAGTCGCACCGACTGTTTTGTTTTTTCAACATCTGAGAGAAACATTTTACCGTTTGCGCTGGAAATTCCCCCAATCGTTAGATTTCTTTTTCCTGTCAACGCAACTCTGTGAAGTTTTATCGTGAAATGAACTTGTGCTTGACTGCTTGGGTTCTTGTGGAATCTCAGCCGCGCACGGCGAGCGCAGCGGAGGAGCAGTAATGTGTTGCACGCAGGCTAGGGTTTGAAAATCACAAGCGTGCTCGTCGGCGTGGATGTCAAAGGGCATCGCGGCGAAGATCGTGCAAAGCGGCCGCGCCGTCTCGCCGTCGTAATGGCGCTCTGGCGTGAACGTAGCGCTGTCGCGTGGCTTGTCTCAGCCCAGTGCTGCCATTGGCCAGTTTCCAACTGAAACCGAGTGCATTATGGCAAAATATTGCAGTAACTCAAAAGTTCACACAGAGGGGGATTCCACGAAATTCACCCTGCTTGGAAATTTGATTTTAAAATATAGTGCAATCCATTTTTTGCGGGTGATAATGGCCATAAGAAACCATAAAACAGAATCAACCACACAATGAGTTCCACTAAGATAGAGAAGTTATCTTTACTACTCCGTAATCTGGTATGACTATCGTCTTATTTGTCAGGGAGCTTTGGGTGTCTTTATCATAATAAGCCGTGCGCTGAAATTGGTCAACAAGTGTGGCTGCTTTCATACAAAAAAAAAACACACAGTTGTCACACTTACTCATGGAAAACTCCCTCAGACCAGAATAACAGAATGTGGCCGCGTGTTTGTGTCCTGCCTCCCAACAAACTTAAAATGGCCTGTTTCAAATATTTATTTTCTTCTTTTTTTTTTTTTTTTTTTAAATCATTTTTTTTTCCCTTTTTTATTTGATTTTATTTTATTTTATTCACCTGAAAGCACGTCTCCCCAGTGCAATAGCCTGTATCCATGTCCACTGCTAGCGGCACTAAATATCCACCTGCTTTTATACTTGTGCATCCTTTTATATTTTTATTTTTCATACGTTGATTTTTATACATCTGTCATATCGATGCTTTTGTTTTTGTACCCTCTGAGTAGTTGTTATTTCCCTGCTCAAGATCAGCGCCTCTAATTTCTGATGATATTGTGAATTCTGAAGTGCTGCTTCAACACGAAAGTAAAACGAAACGTACTCTGATTATCCAAAAAGAAAACCACAAAGCCCCCCCACAGCAGCTTCTAGCAGTTTGCTGTCAAATTCTTTGTAATGTTTTGTGTGTCTGGGCGGTTTTGCTCCAGCTGCAGTCGCATTTCGGTGTTTTTCTCCCTCGGCGCTTCAAGGAACGGTGCATTTGTGCTTTACTCGTAAACACGGTTTACGCGTGAGTCCGCGGCTTCCACGCTGGAATCACCCGCTCATGACCCGGATGACCCGGCAGCGGCAGCGGCCGCGCGATCCGGAGGCCGTTCGCCGGCGCTGCGTAGCGCCGGGGCGCACAAAGGCGGCGCTGTGCTGATGCAACAAAAGGCAATAGAGAACATCAAACATCTGTTGAAAATACACCCCCACTGGAGGCCAGAGGCAACTCCCCCTCCACGCTGTTGTTGTGTGTGTGTGTGTGTGTTTGTGCGTCGCTGATACCGACGATTGTTTTTATGGGGGCTTTACTGCGCGCACCCTGTGTCCAATCCCTCCGTGAGCCCTGCTGGATTATCAGGTTGGCAGTTGAATTGCGTAAACTTTGCCCGGCCTCAGCCGCCCTGTTGCGAGGCCTCTCTACGTCAGAGACAAAGCAATCCGAACGCCGGCTGGAGGGGGGCCAGAGTGTGAAGCGGGCCTTGTTCACTGTTTGAAAAGAGAAAAGCAGCTCCAGATATAGAGTTGTTTTCTTTCCAGAGCTTCGCAACCCTGCCAGATAGTTATTTTCTCCTCCTCTTCTCTTCGCACTCCTTTTTTTTTTTTTTTTTTTGTGGTGGTCTCCCACAGCTCCTCCGCCAACAGAAGGCCCGTTATAAGAATGGCCCGTCTTAATAATGCCGTATATTTTGCTGTGGACTGGCAGCACATCACCCAGCAGTGCTGTCATGTGAGAGCACGAGACCAATGACAGCACATGAGAGTCACGTTACTCAGCTCACCAGACATTAATGGCCTTTGTCAAACGCGAGCGGATCCCCACCGCCGGGATCAACGTCGTGACACAGAGAAAGGGCGCAGTTAGAAGTCTTCCGCTGGCGTTGAGTAGAAAAGGAACTGGATGGAGATATTCTCTTGCGTGCACGTGGTCTCAGGGTGTTGCAGCAGTTCGCGCCTCTGCGCCGCAGCGAGAAGATCCATGCAGTATAGGTTCAGTGGAGACCCCGCGTTGCTCAGACGTGTGGTTTTCCGTCTCCATATGTGGCCGGACCAGGACGAACCCCGCCTGGAGCCAGTATCTCCGACAGAATGGTGAAAGCTAATTGCGAAAGGAGTGAAGTGCTCTGTTTCTTAATGTATTCATTTATATTTCTCTTTAAACAACTCAAACGGCAGTTTCGACACTTCTCTCTTGTGACACCGATGTCGGGAAAGTCAGCGTATTGTACAATGTGTTGATATCAGACTGAATTTTAAAACTGAAAGCGGTGCATTTCCACCCGGGGTCTGGTATTGCCTCATATGTAATTATTTTCCATGGAAGTGGATGTTTTTCTAATCAGTCTCTTTGTACCAGACCGAGAGCCTTAAACTGGAAATATTGGAACTAGTCAATCAAGGTTTTCCGACTAATAAGGTGTGGTTTCGTGTAATGATGCAGCGCCATCAGTCAAATGCATTGGCGGCGTGGCGTGCATCCTGTGCAGCAACCAGAAGTGGAGGACATTTTGGATTACTAAAAAGTCCTGCAGCGTTCAGAGGCAGAAAAAAAAATCAAACACGTGTGACATTTGTATTCATTCATTCTCCATTCCGCACATGTTGGAGTTCACTCTATTTTTCTCCTTATCATTATTTTTCATTCTATTTTTCTTTTATTTTACCTTCATTTGTGTATTTTATCCTCCACATTTCTAGATGTTTGATCAGTTTCTGTGCCCTCCAATGGCCCCTCAGGGACAAATCAAAATCATTCACACGTCCGGACAGTTCAGGGTATTCAGTCAATCTGCTTCATGGTTTTGGACCGTGGGAGGAACATGGAGGCTCCGCACAGAAAGGCCACCTGTTGGAATCCAACCAGGGACCTTCTTGCTGTGAGGCGGAAGCGCTAGCCACTGCGCCGCCTGGAAATTTCTATTTGTATGTAACAAACAAATACTAGTAATGAGACGTTCAACCATTCACTCTTTCATTCACGTCATACAGAGACATTCAAACGTTCACCCTCTCATTCGCTCACTCAGCACCGTCCTGCTCCTGGAGAGCTCCCCTGTGTTGGACGCCGATCCTCCACCGCCGTTCCGTGGCTGTCGCATCTGCCAGCAGCAACTTCAACAGAATCCTGCCTGTTTGTTCAGGGCGTCAACGAGGCCTTTTAGCACGGACACCTGCTGCCACACAGCAATCCAGCAGCCCGGGGGGAATCTAGAATTTAGCGGCGCAATGTTTCGGCCGCCGAGATGAACGAACTGAAATCGGGAAATTCCCCCTTCGGACCGCGCGGGAGATTTGAGCTCTTCCGCTGTTAATGGAAGTCAACTTCCGAAGATTTTAGGGATCCACTGCTGAGCACTCTCACATGAAAGGCAGCTTAGATAAATAAATTCCCCCTCGACCAAGAGCAGAGGCTTTTTTTTTTCCCTCTGAAAAAGTACCTTCAATGAGTAAAAAAAAAAGAGAAGAAGAAGAATCGGGCTATTATTAAGTGTCAGACGTTTGTTTCCTCCAGAGACAGAATCGCAGGAAGCTGCCTGTATTCATAGCCGGGCCCACAGAAATAGACAGAAACTCGGAAGTTGATGAGTCATGGGAATTTCACGCAAACCTGTTACCGTTTCCCCACGGAGTGCCTTTTCCTTGTGTTTAATTTGTTATTCAAATTATTCCTATCATCCCATAACTGATTAAATAAGACCAGGATAGATTTTGGCGGCGGGTCCTCTGGGCTCTCTGCGCTCCCGACATGTGCAGGTGTTTGTGATTCGGGGGATTCCCGGTATCTGCGCTGCAAACACCAGGACAGCCGGCGTTATCCTGGGAACAGTCTGTTATCTTTATGCAAACCTGAGCCTCGGACGCCTCTGCAGACTGGACGACGCTCCGGTTAAAGAGGAATGGAAAGTCAACGTCGGCCGATATCACCGACCGTTTGAACTTTCTGTGAAACATTTTCTCTCTCTCCGACATCGCTTTTAAGGTGGCCCGTCTTCACGGAGCCGGGGTGTCTTGACTTTTTTCCTTTGCCGATCGCAAAAATGCGGAAAAATGCAAAAATGCATCGGCGCCTGTCGCAGTTCATTCGTAAGCGTCTCGGCAAGCTCATACCTGGCATACCCAAGTGTCACTCCTTCCTAGTTCGGAGCAAAGATCGTTCCGGAGGACGCAAATTCAAAACTCCCACGAGGAAATGTCAAATAAAATGTCACAGGACCTTTCAGCGCCCGTCTGAAATGCTGGTACTATTTCTCAGTTCCCCGCTGTGTCATTTGATGTCACGTCAACGCGCTCGGCTGCAGATGCCCTTCACGATTAGCCAAATGTACATCTTAGAAGAGGTCAGAAATGACCCGTTTCTCGCCTCCCACCTCCGACTGTAAACAGAAACCCCGCACTGAGGGCCCATTTATGCTCAACGTTAGTCCGTCCTTTGCGTTCACGTCCTGCGAAATCCTGTACGTTTTCGGGGGAGCCGAACACAGCAGTGCCGCAGGAAGTTCTGGGGGGACAGTGTTGTGCGGTACGCTCAAGTGCAACCAGCGAAAGGAGCGGAGAAGAAGAAGACATCGGCACAACCGCCATGTCTGTGGTGGCCACAGAGGCCATGTTTGTGTCTCCTTCTCGAAACGTACGCTGTCACACGGCGCCATTTTTGTTTTCGTCCGAAAGGGGGCGTGGAACTCGGAGGTGAACTCTTGCGGCGGGCCGTGACTCGTGTTTAAATGGGACGTAGCTACATACGTAACGTTAGCGTGAATGAGCCTTTAGTCCAGGGGTCGTCATTGAAATGTATTTTACTTTAGTTAAAATTGACTATTTTGCTTAAAAGTAGCCTTCAACTCAACGGAGCTCAGCATGTTTTGTTCCATGCAGAAATGTCATTTCGTTTTCTCTGCATTCGTCCATTGGTTTAAAATAATGCATCACATATTTTGTTTCTACGTAGCATAAAGGCAAGAAAAAAAACCAAAACGATATGTGCCGCGTTAATTCGTTTTAAATTTCAAAAGGCTCGTGTGGCTCCCGGTGTTTTCTTTACTGTGGGGAAACGGGTCCAAACGGCTCTTTGAGTGGCAAAGCTTGCCGACCCCTGCTTCAGTCGGGCTTCCAAAGTTTCACGTCCTGATACATCTCAAAAAAAACTTAGAATATCATGACAAAGTTCAGTATTTTTTTTTGTCACTCTGTTCAGAAAGTGAAACCCATATATTCCGTACGTCTGTTGAGGTTCTCAGTCATCCAGGACATGGTGAATTCTTGTCGAAATCTTCTTATTGTGGCAGTTCGGGGACCGAAGAAGCCTCAGGGATGATGGGTTGAAACGTATTCACGTCAAGAGATCCGGGTCCAGTTGCCACAACAAGAATTCATCCATGACAGAGATGCTTCACTCATAGAGGGAAATATTTTCAAGCCTTTATGTCTTGAAATGTTGACGATTTTGGCTCACACATAATGACAACCAAAGCTCAGTGTTTTGGAAAATTAGACTCCAACATAAGATATTTGAAACAGAAATGTCGGGCTTCTGAACACTGTGTTCATTTCCATGCGCTCAGTACTTGTTGGGCCTCCTTTTGCATGAATTACCGCAGGCATGACTCAATGCTGCGTGGCGTGAAGGCGATCAGCCTGAGGCACTGCTCAGGTGGAATGGAAGCCCAGGTTGGATCATCTGCATCGTTGGGTCTGTTTTCCCTCAGCTTCCTCTTGATAACATCCCACGGTGTCTCCTTGGGGTTGAGGTCGGGCGAGTTTGCTGTTCAATCAAGCACAGTACCACCGCGGTCATTGAACCGGCTTTTAATACCTTTGCCGGTCGGTGTGAGTAGGTGCCAAGTCCTGCTGGAAAATCAAATCAGCATCTCCGTAAAGCCAGTCAGCAGATGGAGGCCTGAAGAGTTGTAAAATGTCCTGGCACATGGCTGTGCTGACTGAGCTCCTCTGAAAACACAGTGGACCGACAGCAGCAGCTGACATGGTAGCCCAAACCAGCACTGACCGTGGAAACTTCCCACCGGACTTCAAGCAACGTGGATTCCGCACTCTTCTTCGGGTACCTGAGCAGCTGCTTCCGATGTTGTCTCTGGTTCAGGAGTGGCGCGACACGTAGGCTTGAGCGGAGTGGCTCTCGACGCGCCGGCTCCGGCCTCACGCCTCGTGAAGCTTCCCCGAATTCTCGAAATGGATTTCGCTCGACGGTCCTCTGAAGGCCGCATTTGCCCCTTTTGCTGGTGCACCTTTTCCTTCCCCTCGAGTTTCGATGAAGATTCTTGGATACAGCAGCCTGTGAACAACCAGCTTCTTTAGCAATAACTTTTTTTTGGGCTTTTTTGGCTTAGCCTCCTCGTGAAAGGTGTCAATGACTGTCTCTTGGACATCTGTCAAGTCAGCAGTCCTCCCTCCCCGTGATTGTGTGGCCTACTGACCCAGACTGAGAGACCATTCAAAGACTCAGGAAACCTCGGCTGGTGTTTCGAGTGAATCGGCTGTTTGGGCTGTGACAGCATGACTTTCCGATTTTGAACTACCTCAAAATCTTCTCACTTCCAGAGACACTGAATTTTGCGTTTCATTATCTGTCAAACATCATTTCAAGAAACATTGGCTCGAAATAGTTCACTCTATGTGTAATGAATCTACCTAGCGACAGAAAATTGTTGACTTTTTTAATGATATTCTGCTTATTGTGAGATGTATCCGTATCAACGCTGGAACAGAACAAGTCACTTGAACCCGGTGGGAGTATTCCAGGCCCGGAACCAGATTACGTCAATGATATCTGTCATATGCTAGATATTTGCTAATTCTCAGTGGAGAAAGCGCGAGAACCAAAAGCATGAAAAATACATTCAGGACGCTGCAGTCTGAGAGCCGTCAGAGCTGATTTCTTACCGGCTTGTAAGCGGACAGGGACGACTGCTGGCCTGGATTTGCAGAACCGCTTTGAGGAGAGCTCGTCCTGCCCCGCATTCTGCTCCCAGACCCATCAAAAACAAACAAACAAACAGAGCACGCAAACAACATCCAGAGGCTCAATAAAGCTGGCCGTGTTGTAAGACTGTTGTAGACTGACAGCCTGATTCAGTCAGGTAACAAAGAGCCCAAATAGCAGTGTAGTAATTGCCGTCCATTTATAGACCCAGTCAAGTTTGTGTAACCCATTTGTCTTCATGCGCTGACCTTGATCAATATGAGTTCTCCTCTCCTTCGTGAGGCTGAGGTATTTTCACCTCGCGGTGCAGGCGGTCAGATGAGCTACAATGCGCCAGTGTTCAGCGTGACTCCCCCCGTCGAAAATAGCACCGTCATCAAGCGCAACCAGGAAACGGATGACTCTCTGTGACCGGAAAGTGTGAAAGTTGGAGCCAAATATCAAAATCCCAAACAAAGGTATTTCGATTTAATGCACGCTGAGCGCTGGCCTTTTACAATATGTGGGGAAAAAAGTCAGCCCGAGTGTCGAAGGAGCTGATTCAGGTATTAATCAGCAGGGGATTTTTCTGCACATGTTGCAGGCTGCATGGTCAGGAGCAGTAATGAGACACAGTTGGAAGAAGCTGCTTCCTGAAGCGTTTTCTAAGAGTAGCACATTTCACAGCCCCAACAAGTCAGACCGAAACTGAAGCTGGAGAACGACCAAACGCCGCACGCTGAATGTCCGTGAACCGGCGGGCCGAGTGGAGATGACTTCCTCTTGCCACTCCAGTTCATATGAGGGTGTAGCAGTAATCAACAATGAGGTAGTGTTGCCCAGTGCAGATGCCATGTGACACTTCACATTTCCTCCCTGCGACTCTGTGATTCAGGAGCGTGCTCAGACAGAGACCCAAGCGCCGTGCCAAACAAACAGCATGATGTGTCCCCGTGCTCCCATTAGGTTACACAACCGCGGATCACATCGTCAAACAGTGCACAGTGAGCGGCCAGCTAGAAAACATGTGCCTTACAGTGGCACCGTGATCTGTTGTGCTGCAGTGAGGTTGCCTTTTTATCCTAGTTAGTTACTTTTTCACGGGTTTTTCTGTCACATCCTTGCCAAAAAAAAAAACGATTGAAAAAAAAAAAGCCGGAATAAGAAAACAAAGAAACCCTCTCTCTGCGCCAGGATACTGAAATTTAGAATGAATGTTCGTCACCTCATCTTGCAACACTCTGGCCCCACGGCTACTTGTTTTGTTCGTAGCTTGATAGCGGTAGCAGGCAGGGTTTGCTCCAGAGTGTATTAATGTTTTAATGACGCTACAATAACCAAGCAGTAGCAGAGATGTAACTTTAAAAAAAAAAAAACAGATGGTTCTGTAATCATAAATCATCATTTGACCTGCTGAAGAAAGTCTCTCTCTTTTATTCAATCTTGGGAAAATGGTGTGGAATCAATTATAGCCATTAGAAAAAAAAAAAAAAAAACAATATCCATTTTCTGTCTTCGCACAGCCGTCACATTGTGGACTTTCGGTAGCCGCCGAACAGGAACTTCATTTATCGGGCCGGTTAGCGGAGCGGCTATTAAGCTCTCAAAGATATGCAGGGCTGAGATGTTCGGGCCGAGAACCACTTGATGAGGCCATTAGATTCATCCTTGGCTCAGAAAAATGTTCTTTTACACAAAAGAGATATACAACCATCCTCATATAACCTCATATAAGCAGTGAAGAAGGTAGCAACAGCCTTCACAGTGACACTGGTTGATGAATTCACCCAAAATTCCATATTTATCGGGAATAATGAGATCGTATGTGCATTTTTAAATGATTAGATTTTGACCTTCTGCATTTAAACCATCTCCTGAATCCTGCCAGCGCAGCCTCCCTCTGCCAGTCTCCCCTGTCCCGTTCAAATCACATGATTGATAGTGAACTCGACCCCCGTGCTGCCGAAATCCCGTGACCCGCAGGACTCCTGACCGTTGTAAATCAGAACAAAATGATTAGGCAACTGGGATGCTTGATAGCCGAGACCATGCTGACACATGAGACGCCCCCCCCCCCAATCAAAACAAAGTATGAGTTGGACGCACAGCTTTGCAGGGCCGTTTGTCCAGAACGGACAAAA
>CAAKHD010007507.1:104476-118677 GCA_901007705.1 Fistularia tabacaria
TTCGGCAACTGGGGTGCTTAATAGCCGAAGCAAGGCGCACACACGACACCCCCCCCCCCCCCAACAAAACAAAGTATGATTTGGACGCACAGCTTTGCAGAGCCGATTGTCCAGAACGGGACAAAAAAAAAAAAAAAAAAAACACAAATGCATGAAACATCCCGTATTGACAAACTGTTTCTGTTTGTCTCACATAACAGCCTCCTCCGGCCACAGTCAAATGTCCCCGGCGTAGGGGAGGGTATCGCCTTACTGACCGTTGAGTGCAGTGCATCCGTGTGTTGTTATCTCGGCCGGGTCGCACCGCGATGACTATGCAGAATTTGGGAAAGGCCGTCCTAGTTGAAATCCAGCGTCAACAACAAACGTTACGCTGCAGAGTAAATAATTCCCCCTTCATATGTCAAAACATGAAGTACGCTCCGCGCAGTGAGTCATTGCACTCTTCAGATGGTTATTGATTAGTAACGTGCCCCCCCACCCCCGGTTCAGGAAGCTGACTCAATTAGTCATCTGTTTTTCTACGCATGTTACAACACTGCGCGGTCGCAAGCTCCGCACGGCATACGTTCGACACAGCTCAGCAAATGTCGAATAATAAGCGAGGATCCCTCTCATAAACAGCTGGTTGCAGACAAAAGAGGATTAAACGCATTTTAATTCTTTTCTTTATTTACTTATTTGTTTGTTGTTCAGCTCTGGCGAGCGAAGGAAAACGAGGTCTCTGTTGTGGTCAGATCTTGTCTGTCGGTGGACAATAAGTGGACGCTCGCCCCATTAGCACGTCAGATGTATCCTCTCTAGGGTTCTGGGATTAAAATATCCACTTCTTTATCACATATTGTGCTCTCTGTCTTGTATTTTCATGCTGAGAGCAAATACATATGCAGACAGTATATGGCTATCATGGAGATAAAGAAAAATTCAAATGCTTGAGTCTCCATGTTCTCCTTGTTTCTGCATGGGTTTCTTCAGGGTTCCTCCCACAGTCCAAAAGCATGCAGGAGGTACATTGGAGACCCTAAATTGTCCAGATGTTTGAATGGCAGGGTTGCATGTCTATATCTGCGGCCCTGCGTTGGATCCAGGTGGAACCCCAGTCACAGCTGGGAGAGGCTCCTGAGTGCAGGGCAAGAGGTGAAGATAATGAATGAATGAATGAATGAATGAATGAATGAATGAATGAATGAAATGCCCACAGTCCAAATTTAGTTTCCTGGACTGCGTGAACGAGAACACTGGAGATTAGTTGGGCGAAACCCACTCCCTGTTTCGTGCGGAGCGCGTCTATCCCCGCGCCTAGAAACGCCCGTTCATTTTTTCTTTTTTACGAAGGATAATGGCATTAAATGATATTCTGGAATACCAATTCAAAACAGAAATAATAAAGATGCAATAATCCTGTCACCGTATTTATTGCCGTCGCCTCGTTGAGCATTATTGAAAAGAACATGACTCGACTGACCCGACGATATCGGACCGAACGGGTGAAATGACCGAATTATAGTTGAAAGAGCCATTTGATGTGGCCGGTCATGCCCGGCGATGTATCCACAGCTTTATTGGCGCTTTTTTTTCCCTCTATGGGCCGGCGTTCATCATGTGACAGGGGTTATGACGTAATTTTGTCTCTCTCCAAAATCGGCTTCAAAGCGCGGCTCTCTTCTCGAGGGGTTTTTCTGTCTATTTGCGGAGCCGTTCTATGAAACGCTGCAGTCGGGACCGGGAATGGAAGGAGTGCAAGTCCGCCGACGGTTCTGAGAGCTCCGGGTCGGCCGCCCAGCCCGCTCGATAAAGGGGGGGGCGGTGAGTTTAGTTACGATAACGGTTCATTTCGGTGATGAATTTATACCGTCTGGTCCGATTTGATTTCTAAATGTAAGTTGATCTCATGTAAATTAATTCTCTTAAAAGTGATAAGTTAGGTAAGTGGGGTTATAAAATCAAACAAAATCCAATTTGGTAGCGGCTTGTTCATCATTTCCACAAAGGCCTCCTTTTGAATCCGTGATTCGATTAACCAGGACGTCGGCCGTCTCTTTTCACAACAGTTTAAAATATGATCTTCAATCATTTTCATAGAAACATTCCGCGAAACAAAGTTAATTTCGTCTCCGTGAGAACCAAACTGCTGCTGGAAAGAGACCACGAAGGCTGCGGGCATTTGCAAACCAATCATATTCATCCATTCATTCATCGTCTGCACTGCTAACAGAGAGAAAACCATTGACTCTACTCTTCAAATGTGACATACAGCCATTCGCTTTCTCATTTTTACGTCATATCGAGGCGAACAATAACCATACGTTCGCTCATTCACGAATCATAGAAAGACAACCGTTCATCTTCTTCTCATTCACGCGTCATGAAGGCGTACGACCTTGAATATGCAATGTGGGGTCGCAATGTGTTGGGTGTTTTATGAGATTTTAAAATCACGCCACGTGGCTTTGCGCGGATCTCGACGGGTCTTAACTTTTTCAATTACGGGGTCTTATTTGTGTGATTGACGATTTGAGGAGGTAAACACTTGCGCATCCTTGTTTTTGTAACAAACCCAGCCGGAGACACAGCTTTGCCCTTCCCTTGATTGCATGCATCCTTCAGATAAATCTCAAGAGAATAATACCCAGTTCATACTGGAGAGAGACACTGCAAAAACATGGCGTCATTTTCTTTTATGGGTATTTGTAACCTCCTGGGACCGTGGATACAGATAAAGAGATGCAGGGATAAGCAGCACAGTGCATCACTCAGGGAAAGCCAAACGTCCTTGCATAAACCCTCAGCGACTGCCATCTCCCCATATGAATCAGCCATTATCTCAAATCCAGCACAGAAGTCCAGATAAGAGCCTATTCTTCATTTAAAGCTCACTTGTTTAAGAAAAAGGCCACTGTTCAAGTTTATACACGCATTGTCTCGAAACAACGATGAGCTCAAACCCCCCGGGGTTCTTTTTCCGTGCACCGCCCAGCGCATTTTGAATAGTCAGATGAATAAAATATGTTTCAATCATTGATTTTCACCTATTTCATGCTAGCGGATGTGCTACGCATGTGTCAACTGGGGAGTGAGCTTTATGACTTGGTTATCACAAAAGGCAATCGTACGGGGCTCATAAAATGTTTATGTTGCCTATCACATCACAGCTAATTTTATTCTATTTGAAATTGATTTTATTTATTTATCTTATTTCATTCCTATTTTCATTTAATATGTATTTTTCCCTTCTTTTTTTTTTTCCAGGTATCTCGAGGCCGTACAAACAAGTTGTAAACACAGAGGTGACATCATGTTTAAGGGCTTTCAGGTTGAGTTGTTAAACCGATATGGTCAGAGACAAGCAAACCGCTGCTTATCTGCAACAATAGTGGCAGCCAAAGCTATCAGAGGTAAGAATTTCCAAAACAGTAAAGCAACAGGAAAAGGGATCTTGAGAATCAGTTGACATTTTAGAAGAGGCTTTATAACTACGGTGGCTTTGGAAGTGTCAGTTGCATTGTATCGCAGAGAGGGGGCGCTATATCGGTGGCCTCCAACTTTGCTAACGTCAGTCTCAATGAGGAATGTCGTATTTCTAATGGGATGCAAAGGTGTTGGGTGCAGGTCAGCTGGAGGAGGCGCTTTCAGCGCCGGCGTCTCACTCGGAGACTCGAATTCGCCGTCGGGGAAACACCTGTGGGAGGACTCGGGTTGCACATGGCGCGTGGAAGACGCCGAGGGCAAAAGCTTTCCAGACAAAAGCCGGAGAGAAAAGATAAAGCGTCGCTGTGTTCGCAGAAATGTGCCAGAGGAAGATCGGGAGCGGCTGCTTTGGCCGTCAGAACCGCTGGGCATATGTCGGAGGGAGTGTTGACATTCATTCATTCAGTATCGACACCGACTATCCTGCGGTGGTGGTGGTGGTGGGGGGGGGGTTCCTAGCTACCTAGCTACCTAGCTAACCTAACTGTCATTGGACGAGAGGAGGGTCCATCTTAGACCGGTCAGGGCCGCAATCAGAGACTTACATTCACATGCCATCTCGAGACGCACAACCATTCACCCTCTCGTCCTCCAGCCTGGACCACGGAGGCTGTCAGATGAACCTCCTGCGTGTTTTGTACGGTGAATAGATAACTTTGCATGGCCGACCCCCTGAATGTATCCCACGATAAGATGTTTCTTCCGCTTTGGAGTTTCCGACGCGTCCTTGCTCTGAAATCTGTCACGGTGGGACTAAATGCTGCCACAGCAGTAGCAGGAGTTTGGCATCACCTGACAAACCCCCGCTGAGTTTCCAAGAATGTCCGGACGAATGTCAGAGGACCGTTACTCTGTGCCAGGCAAACAGAAGCGGGTCTCACCCAACAGCTAAAGAGGCCTAAAACTTTGAACCTGTCAAGCCGGCCTGAAGCTCTTGGCTGCACATTCCACGTCCGTACAAAACATCAATCGAGCATGGCTGATGTTTGACGGGATCAATCCAGACACATTCAAACCACCACTCGCTCGTTCTGACCTCATACAGAGACGCAAAGCCATTCACTTTCTCATTTACGTGTCACGTGAAGACAACCATTCATTCTGTCAACCCTACATCATAGAAAAACAACCATGAATTCACTCATTCACACATAGCGAGACAAATAAGCATTCACTCTCAGTCACATGTCGGATAAATACACCATTTTGACATTCACACGTCATACAGAGACATGCAACCGTTCGCTTTCTCATGGATGTCACGTACAGACAAACAACCATTCACTCTGTCATCGCTACATCATATAAAACATATAACTATACATTCACTCATTCACACATATCAGGACAAAGATCCAGTCACTCTCATTCACGTCATATCAAAAACAACATTCTTTTTTCTCATTCGCACCTCTGATAGCGACACGCAACCGTTCGTTCACTCGTTCCTGCGTCATATGAAAACATATCAGCACAAATTCACTCGTTCACACGTCACATCGAACCAGGAACCTTCTTTGCTAATCGGCCAATGCCATCATAAGTTACGGGTCCGCGAAGAAAATCTTTCTTGGTACAAATTATAGTTTTTTCATTGGACCTTCAGGATCTTATTTTGAAAAGCCAATGTTTCCGCCTCTGCCTTTCTGCCGCACTTCACTCTGTCGCGCCATTTCGCGCATCAGCTACCACAAGCTAGCCCTGGAAAAAATGTGAGCCAGAAGCAAAAGTCGGCGGAGAGCTTTTTCTGGAGCAAACGAGAAAAAACGATGAGAGGGCAGAAGCTTCGCAGACTGCCGGCTAAAAGAAAGCTGCATTTAAGAGAAAATATCAAGATTCCTACCTGAGTTACGCGACAGGTGCCGCGCCAACTATGCATTATTTGCAGTGAACGGCGAGCTAATGAAGCTATGAAACCCTCAAAACTGCTTCGCAAAATGATTGTAATTGCCTAACATAAAGCCTAATGGTTGTATTCAGATCAAACACTGTGAACTGACAAAAGTTTTTATTATTTAAACCCCCGCGCAAACATTTTCATGCATCAAACTGGTCCCTTGTACGAAAAAGGTTGGGGTGTTTAGCATGTCACTAACCGTTTAAACGAAATGCGGTTAAATATCGACACTTCTGTTTGCCCTCTGTTGAAAGTTAGAAGTTCACGGAGGTTAACTCGCGCGCCTCCTGTCCCTGACAGTCAAACTGTCCTACGCTCACCGAGGGGGCCGTAGGTTAACAATTCCTGCTTTTTTCCGCCGCTCGTCCATCACCAACTGTACAAAAACCGCAAGAAACCAGATCCCGGGACAGGCAGCTGTCGCGTGCAGCTGGTAACCTGAGACCGGCCTCCCCGACAGGCCTTTAATTCCACACATGTGGCGCTACCTGTCCAGTGTGGATATGAAGATTTTATGCGCTCGGGGCAGCTGCTCCGGCTCGTATTAGCGGCGAAGAGAGGGAAAAAAAAAAAAAAAAAAGAAAAAAAAGGAGAAGTGATCCTCTTAAACCTTAAACCTAAATATCCATTTATATATCGCATCTCTCCATTCATCCGTCCGTACCTCCACTAATCTGCCCTGGCGAGAAGCCCCGCGGGTCTGGAGAGAGAAGAGAAGAAAGAAAGTAAAGAAAAAGAGGGAGGAAAGTGGAAATCTATCACCCCCGAGTGTGTCTTTGTTTATGAAACTTTACCACTGACGGCTGCTCCTCTGGAGGTTCTCCTGAGACGCGGTGCAGGAAGCTCAAACAGGGGGGAGGAGGGGGGGGGGGGTGATACCACTTCAAAATACTGTTAAGAGTCACTATCTCTCAATTTGAGGTTATGGTTTTGCTCTCCGTGTATTTCAGCTGGGAACAAACTGAAGATCTTGGCTCCTCCGACGGCGCCGATGCGCCAGGCGGGCTGCAGAGGCTCCCCGGACGCTGAGTTCACGGGTGGTTTTTGGCAGAACAAGGCGTTTTCTTCTCATGAAGTCTCACCGTTTTGCTCTGAATGTTTTGAATATCTCTGTACTCCACGCAGAGTCGATGCAAAAGAGAGGTTTCTCTTTCATTCTTGCTGGTATCCTGTGGCCTCTTCCACCCACAGCAAGAGGACCGAAGAGCGTCGAATCAATAATAATTATGACGATTATCATAGGATAACAATAGAATGTAAAATTGAATCATTAAAATTAAATAAATATTTAATAATAATTGTGAATAGTAGCATAAGGATTCTGAACAAGAATTTTAATAATAATCATGATTAAAATTAAATTTTTCTTGTTGTTAATATTATTGTTGTACTGTTATTGTTGTTGTTATTCATTTGACACTTGCGTGTTTCTCCGGTTCTCCTGCTGCGGGTGGAGGAGGCCATAGGATACTACCGAGAAAGAAAGAGACACCGTGTACTAAGAAAGTAATGATATCCTCAGCTGGGCACTGCTGAGCAGAGATCTTATCTGTTTATGGGAATCGGTGTAACGCTGCTGCAGCCCAGACGGTTTCTGGGTAGCGCTGCGCTCACCTCTTCCAGATTCTTTTTCACAGCATGTTCTCCTGCAAAACAAGATAACCTGCATGTCGGTCCGTCTTATAGCTACACTGTTTTTCTCTGCGGATTCCCGAAGGGCCTCCTGTCCTCGTTCGCTTCGGCCTGGTTTACAGTCCGCTCTCAGAAACAAGGATGCCCCTTGTGCTGTGTAATCATATGAAGATGGTTATTCAAATTTATGGCCGTGAGGCAACGTCATGCATATCCCACTCGTCCTGCGTGAAACATTCCAGCGCCGTCCACTCGTATCTCTGGCCAGCCGTCCCAAAAGAGTGGATTTGGCTGCAGCTCAGCCATGTGGGGAGTTATCAGCGATTACTAGTGTTTGTTTATTATATTAAATAGAAATTTCCAGGCGGCGCAGTGGCTAGCGCTTCCGCCTCACAGCAAGAAGGTCCCTGGTTGGATTCCAACAGGGGGCCTTTCTGTGCGGAGCCTCCATGTTCCTCCCACGGTCCAAAACCATGAAGCAGATTGACTGAATACCCTGAACTGTCCGGACGTGTGAATGAGAGGGTGAACGGTTCAGGATTTGATTTGTCCCTGAGGGGCCATTGGAGGGCACAGAAACTGATCAAACATCTAGAAATGTGGAAGATAAAATCTAAAAAATAGCGTGAACTCCAACATGTGTAAATAAACCGCGTGTCTGAACACGGGCGGGAGGAAACTGTACGTCTGTGCCATGCATTTCGAGATGGTTGCGTCTCTGACGTGTGAACGAGAGGGTGAATGGTTGCATGTCTCTCTATGTGGCCCTGTGATTGGACCGGTCCAAAGTGAACCCGCCTCTCGCCCAATCACAGTAGCGGGGGGGGATTGACTGCACGACCTCCGCGACCCTGAGTGCAGGATAAGCAGAATGGAGAATGAATGAATGCAAATGTCACACGTGTTTGCTTTTTTTTTTTTTTTTCTGCCTCTGAATGCTGCAGGACTTTTTAGAAATCCAAAATGTCCTCCACTTCTGGTTGCTGCGCTGGATGCACGCCACGCCGGACACGCAGGCGACTCCGTCCTACCCGTCCCCAGGCTGTCGGAGTGTGTTACAGGCCTGGTGTGACCGGCCCGGGTCGGGGAGGTTTTCAGCTTCGCCTCATATTCCAAGGAAACACACATTCTTGATCTAGTGTTTCAGCTCACCGGAGGAGGGGAGGCTCGCCGAGGGTCGTCCTCCGAGGAGACGTCTGGCTCACATTCTGTTTGAGTTAAACGCGTCAGGATCACATCAAAGGGGCTTTGCATTAGCCGGAGCAGTAAAAAAAAAAAAGGAAAAATCCCACCTCGGTGAGTCGTCTGGTCCAAATGGGTTTTTGGACGAGGCTGAAACGCTCCGACGGGACGCCTTGAACTCAAGGGAGGCGCTCACGTGTGATGATGTTCCAACTGCGGCGCCTCGAGATTACTTTCCTTTGTACGGCATAAGCGGAGAAACGTTTGGCGAGTTTAAAGTTATCTGTCATTCAAATGGGATTAATGCTCACTAAATGTATCATTTGATAAAGAATCACTCTCCCCTTTCTTTGTTGTCTTTCTATCCAAAGATCGGATGAATGAACTCATCTAAAAGGGGTTTGGGTGACCGGGGCCCGATCAAACAAAAGCCCTCGTTCGCCGCCGTCACGCGCTGAATGACAGCGGCTCACTCACGTTTCTTCGCCTCACTCATCTCTGCAACAAAGGGCGGAAAAATCTCCGACGCGCGATCAAAGGGCGAGATCTTAGGATCACTTTTCTCTCCGTTTTTCAGACTTCAAAGCCTTCCAACATCTTACGCTCTTATTCTTAGCAGAGAGAGAAAAAAAAAAAAGAAAGAAAGGGGGGGATTGGCGGGTGGAGGTAAACGCTTGCTGTGGGGCAGCCGAGAGAGCGGCGGAAGCTGGCTCAGCTCCATCTCTCTGTTTTCTCCGAGCCGTTCTGCGAAAGGTGACGGCGCGGTGAGTCAGCTCGGACTTTCCCGCCTAGAACTCACCGCGCAGCTTTTCCTGGAGCCTGCAGAAAACTACACCTTGCCTTTCTTCTCTCTCTCTCTCTCTCTCTCTCTGAGCTGTCGCTGCGAGGCCACATTCCTCGGCGTTTAACACCCGACTATCACTCTTCTCTCCGGGACTCGACGTCTTCTCAGAAGCACGGGTCGCTTGCTGAGCAGGGAATCCGCCCGCCCCCTCCTCAGGTTAGGAGTTAGGCCTCATGTCGCAGACCGGCGCGAGGCTGATCTTTGCCCCTTTGCCCCTCTCGGGTCTCGCTTTCCTGCAGAAGGCTCGGGGTCCGGACGGGTCGAGCGTACCGTTACCCGGGTGCGAGAGCGTGCCGAAGCGGAGCGCGGGCCCTCGCACCTCGGCCCGAGAAATACCGAGGGGTTTCTCGGATACGGCAGAACAAACAGAGCTCCCCGGCCCCTCGGGGTTCGAGGAGCCGGCTCCGGGGGTTGGAGAGCTGGTGCCGAACGGTCACACGTGCTTGCCGTCTGCGGTGAGGTCCTGCGAGAAGAGCACGCAGGTGCAGGCAAAGTCGCAGCTTTGTGAGGAATCGCCGCACGTCGTTCTGGAGATCATTTTTCTCCTAAAAGTGGTTCACACTTCTGCCTCATAGCGAGAAGGTCCCTGGTCAGGCCCTTCTCCATGTTCTTCCTGGTGGTTTCCAGCCGGAGGTTCATCGGAGACGTCAAATTGCCCAGACGCGTGAAGGAGAGGGTGAATGGTCGCACGTCTGGATATCCGCGATCGTGCAGCTCCCCTGCCGTGACCCCAACGCCAGGAAAAGGGGTTTGGAGAACGAACAAATGAAGACGTTCGTAGAATCTTGCTCGTGTTTTCTTCATCTGTTGTTCCGCGCCGGCTTCGTCGGTGAGTGTTTTGAAGTGTTTCCGGCCTCAGGTTGCCTTCAACGTGAAGTTCGGATGTTTCTCGGATACTTGCTGCAACACAATGACCGACCTCATTTATTCACTCCAGGTCTTTCTGTGCACAAACATGCATGGGCTTGATATCGGCCCGCAATTACCCGCGCTGATCTAAAAACAGCCACACCGGGGGCCGCGTCTGTCGAATGGGTGAAAACAACATGTTTTGTCGATTTCATTCATTTGGCTTGATGATTGTGCAACGCGAGATGTTATTTTTATCCTGGCGAGCAAATTACTGGACGGAGACGGGTGAAATTAGCCCACGCGTTAAGATTAACAAAGCCTTGAAATTGAAAAAATACCGGTTATTTCAATCAGCGAACGGGGTCGTTTTGAACACGAGTCGGCGGCGGCGATGCAGAAAAAGCATTATTCTGTGTTCGCATCACATTATGACTCACACACGCCTCGTTTACATGCAGGAGGAACTGGAAAATACCTGGGGTTTTTTTCCACAAGGCCCTGAATTCCGTCCTGAGCTGGATAAGCATCGGGGACGGTCGCACCGGTTATTCTGCGAACAAAACCCCAATGCGAGATGAGTGGTGAAAGTCACAGGAGAAAGAGGGAGGCGGGTCCGCGGCCGCCCCGTGCTACGTCGCCGCGAACAGGAGGATACGTTCTTAATCTGCTTAAAACTGCGCTCCGGGAGTCGCAGTCAAGTCGGCTAATTGTCGAGAGGCCGGAAACCTGGTCGGCGGCAGGTACGTGCAGGCTCTGCCTGATAGCCCAGGCAGACAGATTGTTATCAGCGCCGCATCGGTTTGTTGTTGCGAGTGCAAACAGTGAGGACAGTGGATATTCCCGGGGGTTGACCCCCCCCACCCCCACCCCGTCCATCCACCCCCCGTGTTTATGCCCGTGTGGAAATCCACATCCGTGTGCGTGCACGTGTGTGTGTGTGTGTGTTTGCAATTACAACAGCGGGAGTGTGTCTTTTATTTGATAACAGCAGATGCACATGTTTGTGCTTCTATATGTGCGCGTGTGACGGCATAAACGGGGGTCACAGCTGTCGCCCAGGGATTCGTCATTCACCGGGAAAACGGAGTTGTTCCGAGGAACCGAGGCCGCCTGACACTTTGAATTTGTTGGACCTGCGCACAGATTTCCCGTGATTAAACAGCGGAGCCTTGAAATACACAAAATAAAACCACTTGTTTTCTTCACATTCTCTTTTATTGTCTATAATTATTTTTGTATGCTTCATTTGATATTTATAAAGCAGGTTTTTATTATTTAGGAACGTAGCGAAACCGCGGCGCAGTAACGGATAAAGAGCGTTTCATTTCATTTTTTATGGGGAAATTTAAGTTGATTCATATGAGCCGTCGCAGAACCAACTCAACTCCTAAGTCAAGGTATGACTGCGCCAAGAGTTCAGAAATCAAGATGGCGTCGGTTGAACGGCGGCCATACGACCAGCGTCAGATGTTTGTTTTATATCAAACCAAGTCAGATTCTATCCTAGAGTTGTCTGATGACGTTTTCCACGTAGAGCAGGTCTGGACCCCACTCTTCGAGATGATCGACAGAAACGTTCCCCCTGCTTGGAGACGGCGGCGAGGAACTTTCACCGACTTTGGACGGATCCCAGCTGGATGCCGGCGGCCTTCTGCCTCGACCGGCCAGGACAGAGAGAAGACGAGGACAGTGCAAATGCACAGTAAAGTGGTTAGATTCCGTTTATTTCAGAGCATTAGCATTAGCGGCGTTCAGTGTTGCCTTCCGTCAAACACGGAAACACAAGAACTACATATCTATCACGCCGGGCTGGATCGTCGGGGTTTACAGTTAAAATGGCTTTGGCCTCAGGGCTTTGGTTCGGTTATTCCATTTTCTCGGTCTAATCCCCTCTAAAGAGATGAAAACAGCGATGAGCGCGTGCATATTTATCTTTTCGCACCTCTCAGCCTGTCATTGTGTAAGTGCGAGTGAAGTGCGTGGCGAAACGAGACAAGATACTGAAGAAGCGCTTAAAAAAACCTAATCTGGATCAGACCACGGCGTTTTACAAAACTATTTTACGGAGCAATGAAAGGCTTTTTATCTGAAAATGATTTGGATGTTATGTAGCTTTATAACCTTTCAAGTGAAGTCGTGCCGTTAAGATGGATCCCAGACAATGTTATGCTAATCGTCTTTGACGCACAGAACCAGTAACTTGGTCCAAGCCGTGATCTTTTATCACCGTATAACATTAGAACAGTAGTGAACAGCCGAAACACGCTCTTTTTGACTTCATAGTTCTGCAGAATCAGCATGAAAACCGGAGGGGAATTTACATGAAGTAGCAACACATTTATATGGACTATAAATTTGGATTTGCCGCGCAGTGGTTGGCGCTTCCCAGCAGGAAGGTCCCTGGTTGGATTCCCAGGGGGTCTCCATGTTTTCCCCGGGTCAGCGAGGGGTTCCTCAGGGGTTCTCCACAGTCCAAACACATGCAGGAGGTTCACTGGAGATCCTAAATTGTCCCAATGTGTGAATGAGATGGTGAACGACTGCACGTCTCTAAATGATGCATGAGTGAAAGAGTGAATGTTTTTTGCTTGGATGTGTCTACGACCCTCGGCTGAATGGTTGCGCGTCTCTATGTGACCTGTGAATGAGAGAGTTGTATGTCTGTACGCCCTTTAAATGCGGGGATGGATGGTTGTACGTCTCCATACGAGGCTCTGTGATCGACTGCGGTGAACCCCGGACAGCTGGGATGAATAGATAATGAACGAATTAATGAATAAATTGAATTGTTTGCTGTTTGCATTAATAATTCAGCATCATACTTGAACTGAAAGCTTGGATAAGGAATGGATATCAACAGTTTTCGTTTCGTTTATCGTTGTTGAAACGCCCAAACTTCATTTGAGGGAGTTTGTTTTACGGTACAAATTTAGTCGTCCCCGGTTTTCACAGTTCGCCAATGACAAGAATAACAACCTACAATTCTGATGATATTATAGATGGGTCCCATCTATAAGATGATATTAGGGAAAAAAAAATCATGCAACCTGCAGCACCTCTCCCAGACGCCCCCGGCAGTTGCTGCCGTTGGTATAATTTCGGGTACATTCGCTGCGGCATTTCCCCAAAACAACCCGGTCACAGACGGCCGCCCTGATCTCAGCGCGCGACACATTTTCCAAAAAGCACCCATAAGACGCATTGTTCCGTGTTTGCTTTTCTGGGCGAAAATTACATTTTGGGACAAAAGTCAGATTTGTTCCAGCTAATAACAGGAGTGATAAACAAAGGGCTGACAAAAGGCCGGTAATTTTATCAACCGTCGTTTTAATTACTGGGCCGTCCCTTGACCCAATTAACTATTTCTCATTAGCCGTCATGGGAAACAATGGAAACCTGAATAGAGCTGTCACATTGGATCAGACTTACGCGTTGCCTCGGCAACAAAGGTCACTGGGTTTGCGGTGTAGGATGTAAGAGTAGAGGAGTCGAGACGTGGCGGAGGGGGGAGGGGATGAGATGGCGGGCGGCGGGGGGGGGGGGTAAAAACAATCTAGGTCCAGAAATCAGCTGGTCGTCAATTTTCTTCTCGAGTTTCGTGCAAACCGTTAAATCTGTCGGGTCAGAGAGCCATTAGCTTGAGATGCTATTTGCAAAGAGTGGTACGCCTTCTGCAGGGTTCGTCTCCTGCTTTCCACCGCCCTCCACTCGGATGTTTTTAAGGCGTTTAACCTTCAACTCTGTGTACTTTGCGCGGCTTTTATATTTATTTATTTTTTCAGTTTTCCTCGCCGCGTCCGAGTCCCAGCCCGAGCGCAGCTCCCGATTGACATTTGTATGGCATCTCGAAACGTTATCGCAGTGCAAATAGCGCCGCGTCCGGGCCTCCAGCTGACTCCACTGTGTCAACAAACGCCGGGCGCCCTTAAAGATGCTGCTGGGTTTTTTTTTTTTTTTTTATAGATTTGTCGTCTGTGAAAAACAGAGCAGTAAACGCAGCTTCGCGATAAATGTCGGCCCGCGCCGCTGAAGCTCAATTCTTCATTGCCGGCTCGTATTTTTTTTGGCCGAGATCTCCAACGGGCAGGAGGAACAGCTGTCCGCAGGGCACCATCGCTGACCTCCATGCAGCCGGCGGCGAGCACCCAGACCCCTTCCTGTCTGGAGCTGTCTCCTCCGCGCTGCCTCGCTGTCACCTCTACTTTCACCTCTTTCTCCTTTTTTTTTTTTTTTGTTTAAATATACCCCCCCCCTCCCCCTCTCCCCCCCCCCCCCCCCTTTTACATCCCCCCCCCCCCCCAACACTCTCTACGCAAAGTGCCCTTT
>CAAKHD010007507.1:143414-166844 GCA_901007705.1 Fistularia tabacaria
GGTGTTTATGGGGGGGGATTGTGGTTTGTTATTTGTGGGTGTGGGGGTATTTTTCTTTTTGTTTTGTTTGTTGGTTGTGTGGGGGGGGGGGGGTCACTTTTTTGTCTCACCGTAAAAAGGAAGTCCGCCTTTATGTGAACGGGGGAGTTTTCCGAGTGGATTGGAAGATTGAATACGCCGGGGCAAACCTGAGGCTTCACGTATGATATGGATCCATAGGCAGGAATGAAGCGGACCTCAGGTAACTGGATAGCGGGGGGTTCCTGCGGGGGCTAAACGGCGCGGCCATATCTCATTGTGCGTCAGTATGTATTATTCAGATTTGGGCTCCCATTCAGCTGGAACAGCGCTTTCAATGGGCGCATTCAAAATGCATGGTGGCACACATTGTGTTTTTGGAGCACCAGATGATACCGCTTTCATAGAGAGAAGACACACACACACACACACACACACACACACACACACACACACACACACACACACACACACACCCTCCAGAGGCGCAAACACTAACACTAATACAAACACACACACACACACACACACACACACACACACACACACACACACACACACACACACACACACACGATCCTTTAGCCTTTGATGAGCCATGCAGCAATTTTAGCCGTCACTAAGGAAACTGGAGATCTCTAATCAATCCATCTGTTCAAGGGTAGCAGACAGCTGTCTTTGTGGCTGAATCAGCCCCCTGGCCAGCGCCACGGAGCCTTTTAGCCTGCTGCTATTCAAAAAGGACGGACTTGTTAGTTTTGATGAAAACGGCTCATCAGCCAAATTATCACTTAAGTCTTATTAAAAAGCCCGGACAGAGGGATGATGGATTTAAGGATTCCTTTCTGCAAGCTATTCATTTCACCGGACACAAGGGGATGAGGTGTATTTTCATCTGCCCCTGCATACATTGTGTGTGTTACTGTAACTACAGTCACATTTCACTTGAGAGCGTCAGTGTCTCACCTTTAGTGAGCGCATGAATTCCTAACTTGACATGCGAGAAGTTGCCGCAGCCGATCTCTCCTCGAATTTTGTAAAAGCCGATTCTTCGGCCCACCGTGAGCTCACGAACCACCCTGCCACCGCATCAGACAACACAGCACGTAAACCAAGCGGACAATTTTCACAGCTGCTACGTCGGTCAAACCTGAAACGCATGAGTATCTTCCGATCAAATAACATCGGTAGAGCTTGACTTTTGTTTCCCGCCGGCTCCGCCTCCCACCTCTCATCCTGACACATGTCCAGGTTCAGTCTCTCCAGGGGAGTGAGGCGGCGGACGGCGGTTCCTTCATCGTCCGTGTTGATGTCCGAGCTGTCCTGGTGGCTCCAGCGCGTAAACCTCTGTCCGCCGGGGATCCCGGCAGAGCCTCCGTTTGAGTCACGGGCCGACTCTGGCCCGGAAACCGAGCTGCTCCCGGCGGTGCACGTCGCCCCCGACCCCCTGGAGCCCGCCGGTCGGGCCCCCGCCTCGGCCCCGTCCGGGCTGTTCTCGGAAGGGCAGACGGCGGTCATCCTGCAAAGAGACGCCCAGGGCGGCGCGAACTTGGGTTTGACGGCGGGACGAGGAAAAGAGGGGAAAAGTGGGAAACGGTGGGAAATGCTTAGCCTAGCTTTAGCATTGATGCAAACAGAGGGGGAAAAAAAAAAAGGAAGATTTACCTTCAAATATCTGCAGCATCGGTCCTCATCCAGACATCACGCCTGTTCGGGAGCCCCGGCACGTACACGAGTCACGCGGCGACACCTTCGCTGCGCTCAAGGCAAACTCTCCGGTCCTTGCAACCGAGCGCATGTTGCATCCTGACCCCGCAGCTCAGACGGATCATCAGGGCCGGCGTCTCATCCGGATTCCGCTGCTATGTTCTTGTCGCATTTCACGAGGCGGCCAAACCCGGAGAGCCGAGAAACGGCGAAGGCGAAGAGGGCGGAGGACAGTCTTCTTCTTTTTTTTTTTTTTTTTTTTATCAGATTCTTGCTCACCCCTGCTCTTACTGTCAAGAGCCATACAGGTTTAATGGGCTCATTTGAGTGGCCGAGGTTTAAATAGGGCACAGGTTGAAGAGGAGGGAGGAGGACAGCGAGGAGGGCGGGAGGGGGGGGGCTGAGGAAAGAGGTTGAACAGATGACGGTGTCAGAGTGCAGCCAAGAAGGATTTACAGGGGCAATCTGAAATGAAGCACAGGAAAGCACAGAGAGAAATATCATTTATTCTCGAGTCCGTTCTAAATGTTCCCTCCGCTTTCTTCCCGCTTATGTTTGCATGTATTCAATAAATACGACGGCACCCGTCGGGCAAATTTCTTTTTCTCAAATCCGTTGGTTTCCTGAGCCTCTGCTCAAACCCGCTGTGAGTGTGACAAAGAGGTTGATATCCGCCTGGAATTACCTTCAAAGACTGGACATTTGAATAATTACATCTCAAAATGACTTTTCCTGATGCTTTCTCGGGGGAACACCTCGTTCAATTACACTCTCAAAGTTCCCCCGTTTACAGAGAGAGATTTCCCTGCCTGGGCCCGCCGAGATTCCATCGACAGGTCAAAAAAAATTCCATCTACGCCTTGCTAAGAGGCGTTTGCAGAGCGTCTGAAACCGCGTTTTAATCGAAACCCAAACATGCACTAAGATCCACGCACAGCAGCTTTCAGTGCGGCCGCTGTAAAATAGACCGTTTTTAGTGTTCGGTTAAAGACGGTCGCCTTTGTCTCCTGAAGTGCTCGTCCGTTCTCTGATCCGCGTCTATATCCAGACGCATGAAACCCTTTCCGGGGAAATTTATGTAGCTTTGTTTTTGTCAGACGTATAATCCGCCCCCGGGCCTTCAAACACCTTCCAGCCGATCGGACATGAATATCTCAGCATTGATCTCGGGCCGCCTAAAAGGACCCGCTAAGAGGGATATAAAGCAGCGCGCCCTGAATACCAGTCTTTTATCTGTGTAAATTAGAAGAAAAAAGGGAAAAACTGAAGGGCCCTCGTAAGGGAGATAAACACATGGGTGTTGAGAACAGAGCGCCGGGGCAGGAATCCCATCAGGATACTGATTTATCCGTATTAATGTATATCATAAGAGATAATTCATTCGCCTCGCTACCACATGAGGACCTGATTTGAGAGTTTGAACCGGTCGGGCCAGTAGGTGAGTTTTTGTTGCCCAAATTGCTTTGTGCTTTGCTTCCGCTGAGCCCGAGATGCCCCCGGTTGCTTGGCGATGGACACACACCGAGTGTTTGTTTGTCCTTTTTTTTTTTTCTGTTGTGTCAAGAAGGAGAGCACACAGGGGCGTGTTTGCGGTCATACACGCTGCATTCAGCGCACACACACACACACACATCATTAGAAGAACATAATGAAATACATGCTGCTTGACAGATGAAGCGATAGAGGCCACAATCTTCCGTTCCCCTCTGGAAACCCCTGGCGTTTGTTTGGTCGGCCACGAAAGACGTCCAGGTACGGGGACGCTCGGTCTGAAGACAGGCGACCCGGAATGTGACGTCGGATCTTAGGAGGTTAAAGTGCAAACACTAAAATTCAGATTTATTAAAATCACATTTCAGTTCAGATCGCTTTAAAACAAACGATGTTCAACGTAAGTCAAGTCCAGCCAGATCTTCTGCTCATAGGATCTCGCGCTGGCCTCTAACTTTCTTTAGCTGCCGCCGAGCGGATGAGCGGCAAAAGACGCCCACCTCGTGAGTGACAGTTAAAATGACCTGCATGAAGATCGGCGTCTCTGTTGTGAAGAGCTCGGGTTTGTGGAAGGCAGAAGCCTCACGTGAGGCTCGACGCCGACGGGCAGGTTTTATATCATGGCGTTGACGTCGCCATCTGGGGAAATTAGGTTTTAAGCAGTTTTGCAGAGTCCGTTTGGGACTCGCTTCAGGACTGCTGTTAATCTTGCGCTAAGTCTTAGTTATTCCACTTTTTTAACAACTACCACATGTGGCCATAAAACTGCGTGCAAGTGTCTGGATAACCTTTTCCAACGCCCTGCAACCAGCCAGCCATTCAGCAACAACCGTAAAAAAAAAAAAAAAAAAATTTAAAAAAGGTAATCAAAGCGCGGGTCCCATTATTACTCACCAGACGCTCAGTCATTTCCCTGAGAATCCCCGGAGGATGAATGAGGCTCGGCCTCGTGCTGAACAAGCTGTTAGCATCAGCAGCCTCTTCACGACAATGGGGAACAGGAGTGCCGATCCACAACAGCTGTGCACCAAGAATTAGTCACCGTCCGCCGAGACTGGATGCATTTAAACAAGTTGAAAGCGGGGAGGAGCTGTTTCCCACAAAGCGTGGCTCCCTGACAGAGTTCCTTGGCCCTGTTTTTCTTGCGTAACTCCCCGCCTGCCTCCCATTGTGTCCCTTCCCTCATTCTGCCCGTGCTTCCATCCCAGTTTCTCCCCTTCCTCGCTGTTATGCATTCAGGCCCGCCGCTTCGCACTCATTCACGCGCCCTTCCTCAGACGGACACATGAATCGGTGCAGTTGTGTGTACACACACGCGCACACACACACAAACACACACACACACACACAGCAGGCTCTCTCCGTACAAAGCTCCCCAGTGTGTTAATTGAGATGCGCGGTCGACACGGATTAAGAGCTCAGCAGTGAAAGAGGCAGCAATAAGGAATACGTGCCCTAAGAACAAGGGGACGAACCCCTCGGGGGCCGACGGTGCAAAGGGTTCAGGTTTCCGCACCGGCAACCCCCTGTCCGAACGCTTCCCTCGCTGACGTACAATATGAAAGAAAAATGATTTCGCCTTTGTGGGATCGTCAGTACGCAACATGTGCGTCCGGTGTCTGATGGCTTTGCCATATAGAGGCTGTGGAAGCTCTCGACTTGATCGAACGCGGAAACTTGGTGTTGTCTCAGTGTTCAGTGATGGCGGTTGCAGGAACAGAACCAGGCAGAAGATTCCTGCGCCCGTAGGACCGCATCACCATAGCTTTTTTGTTCATTATTTCTTCTTGCTTCTTCACTTCTTAAGAGCTTTCCAGCGACGGCAGTCCACACGGAGCAATATTTCATGTGCGATGACTGATGGACCATCAAAAAGACTGAAACCAAGAGCAAACTGCGTTCGGGTGGAGATTAATAGGACACTGAAAGAGCTATTTTCGCTTAAATAAATATATGGTAATATATTCAGCGTACAAGCCAAGCCTTACTGTGCAAAGCTCGAGATAAAGGGATTTTAGCAGATCCCGTCGGTAAGTTTTATTACCCTCTTAATATTACACTGCGATTTTAAACAAATGCAAATTCATGTTCAAGCTGCAGTAAAAGTCACATTATCAATGCACAAGTTAATATGAATTTAGGAAATGTGTGTCTGTGACGCACTGATCTACATCAAATGTGCAAAAGATCTGATTCATGTGTATAATGTAATGTCACATAATGTTTTTTGGTTGTTAGTATTTCCTTTGCTGACATCACTGCTGTCACTGGCATGAAATGCTGGCGAGTCGCTCTCCTGCTTTATCTTCTACCCTCCAAAATATCAGACAATATAAAACGACCAACGGGCGACGGCGGAGACGCCCAGACCCGTGTCTGGGCTCATCGTAGCGCTCAGTCTGATCCGAACGGCGAAGGAGTTCAGGGCCCGGAGGTGAAGGGCAGCCGTGCCGGAATCCTGAGCTGATGATCGCGTGAGTGTGCATGAAGTTGCAGGCTTCTATGCCCCGTTCAATTTCACGCAACTAGAGATATTTCATGATATGCGTGTATCCCGCGACGCGCCAAAGGAGAAATGTTGAACATTAATTTAATCACTGGAGTCCAAAAATAAGGAAAGTATTCCAACTTTCACAAGAATTTCACAATATCTCTAAACCTGATGTTACAAGAATAAGAAAACAAGGCTATTGGTGTGACAGACACTTTGACACCAACCAGATGATTTCTTCCATACACACACGTATAAAAAAGAACACACACGCGTTTTTCACCGTCACTCCGAGATTCTTTCGAAAACCAGAATGATTATTTTAAGGTTAAAGCAAACTGTGGGGCTGTGAAGCCTGCACGGTAAAACACACGGAAAGGTACTCGCTAACCGGTCACTTCGAGGTATTCGATGCAGTACAACGACGGGCATTAATGCAGGCCTATTCTTAGCAACGTGCAAACAAGTGCATCACTAAAGTCGGTTGTTGTCCGCGCTCGTTGACAGTCGGCCGTGAACGCCTCCTCCCTGCAGGCCACACTGAGTCACCGCGTCTCCCAGCCGAGCCGCGGCGGCGCGCGAAACGCCACGAAGACAACGAGAGTCCCGTTTCTTACTTCTGCGAACATCTCCTCGCAGCCCGCGGCGACGGGATCTCGCGGTTTCCCCGCAGAGCCATCTTCTCCGGGGTTGCCGCTGACATTGAACGCAACTGATTCTGCTGCAGCCGCTCCGCGGTCGGGTCCGTCGCGCAGACGAGCCCGTTGACTGACAGGCGCGGCGGCCAATCGGTTGAGCCCGGGGGAGTCCGCCGGCGCGGCTCCTGTCCAATGAGAGGCGAGAATTAAAGAGGATCACTGGAGACTTCCAGGAGCTGTCCTCGAGGGAACCCTCAGGTAGCCATGGTCTGGCGCGCAGGTCAGGGGGAGCAGCTGGGCTGGTGAACATCTCAAATGTTCTCAACATCGTCTGGAATGGCTTCAATATCAAGAGATTTAAAGATATGTAAGGCCTGTAGATACAAATCCAGAGTGGAGAAGAGGCAAAGGAACAGGTGCAGGCAGGGTGGAACGGCTAGAGAACAGTCAGCCACAATGAAAGGTGGAGGAGACGGAGGTGAGGCGGGAGGTCAGAGGTGAAGATGCGGTGGTTCCTCTTTGGGGAGCGAGGGGGACGGAGAGGATCAATGAGTCCATCACATGTTGAGATGTTTTGGAGAGAAAGTCGGACTGAGATGGTCAGGACATGGATGGAAGAGGGACGTTGAGCCTGGAGAAGATCAAGAGTAAAACCTGAGAGATTTATGGATGGAGGGAAGGAGGCTGCAACTCATCATGATGAAGACATATATATATGGAAACATCTTACCTTTCGCAAAGAGTCTGTTGTTCCATTTGGTTGTGGTGATTTTGCCGATGATCCCCCATTTCCCGGATCCTAACGCACAATTTAGACTTCTGAAAAGATGATGTTGAGATGTTGTCACCAAAATCTTTTTGTTTTTTAGACATCTCACCGCATCGAACCCAATAAAGGTGGGCACCGAAACATCCGGATTGCTTGGAAGGGAAGGTTCGGAGAACATTTGGAAATCCTGCTGGAACGTTAAATCCAGCAGAGCGATGATAAAGAAAAACAGAATCACTCCTTGAGAAGGTCATATTTTCAGGGATGAACGTGGGTGTCGTGAGGGAGCAAGACGTAGTTTTAAGTTCTGGCGCTGTGAAGTGACTGTTAAGAAAAAGAAAGGACTCAAACAAAGCAATAAGTGGACTTCAAATGAAAATTTAACGGCACGCAGAATTCTGCATAGACTGTTGGATTTGTAAATGGGTTAAATGTCACAAGTTTCCCCATTTGAAAAGAAAAAAACTGAATTATTATGCAAAACTTTAGGTGATCAGCTCCACACGTTCAGACGTGTAAACCTTGATATCAGCCAGTCGCTGCCAAACACCTCGCCCAAGAAAAGCAGTTTGCTCTCTTTTCCTGATCCCGCCAAAGAGAAACAACATCGGGATCACAAGCACAATTTTGCTGGTGGTGTAAAAATAAGGCTAAATCTCCAGGTCCAGATAAATTGAGTTCTAAACGGAGAATCTAAACACTTTCAAATAGTTTTGAAGACCTACATGTAAAATAAGCATTAAATAAAGTCACATCTGTTGCCAAAATTGGAGACAAAGTTTATTCCTTTATTTTAAACAAACAAAACCCCTCAAAAAAGCAGACAGTGAAAATAAATTTGCTCTAAACCGTAGCAGGAACACGGAGTAATGTCAGCTTTCTGAAGCGAGACCAGGAGTATCACATTTACTGAGGTTGAGTTTCATTTTTTTTTTTTTTTTTTTTTGCAAGTGAGTCAGGTAGAGATTCATAATAAGAAAAATAAAAATGAAATGGGGATTGACTCACGGAGGACAAACCCGTGCCTCGGCAGAAACTGGTGGAAGGTTAAAAATAAATACAGTATCGCGGGTAAAAATCATGGTGTCTGTGGGTGACGCCCGTCAGCAGGTTACCACGGAGCCATGCTGGATGTCACGAGGGGAGATCGGGGTCATTTGAGTCCGTTCAAGCTCTCATACGACCACCGCTTGGATGGCCTCCTCCACGTTCATCATCTCGCCCTCCATCTGCACCTCCACCTGAGAGTTCACCACCTGCTGCCCGTCTACTTCAGTCGTGGTGACGTGGACCACTTGGATCTGCACGCCCGCCTGCTTTAACCTCTCCACGTCCTCCTCGCACATCTCGGCCACGCCGCCGTCCTCCACCACGACCGTCGCCGTCTCGCCCATCTCCATCACCTCTATGGGGTCCACCGTCACGTGCTCCACTTGAACCCCGTCGTCCAGCAGCACGGTCTCGGCCGCCTCCAGGCCCTGCGCGGCGATGGCTAGGGCCGCCGTGGCGGCGGAGTCAGTCACTACCAGTTCCTCCGTGGATTTGCTGTCCTCGATGGAATGAACGTCTTTGAGGTGAGCTTTCAGCTCTTTGGGGTCTGTAAACCATAAGTCGCACATGGTGCAGTGATTGGGCTTGACTCCTGTGTGGCTCACTAGATGGTCCTTGAACTGGTCCCAGCTGTTGAATACACTGCTGCAGACCTGGGCGTGGACGAGAGAGGGGACGGGTGAAAGGAGCTGAGTGGAGGAGTGATACATGAATAGGACAAGATTTGTGTGAAAGACTGCCACAGTGTGGACGTGAACACAGCAATACTGCTGAATTATTAGCTATTATACCATTTTTTAAGCAGTTCAAAGCGTTATCCTTTATTCAATTTGTAATTACTAAATGATCTATTGATACTGAGCTTTTCAAAATTTACATACAAATACATATATATGTATATATATATATATGTGTGTATATATATATATTACATATATACACATATATACACACACACATATATATATATATATACACATATATACATACATATATACACATACATACATATATATATATATACACATATATACATATATATACATATATTGATGGTAGTTAAGCTGGTTTCTTGATTTTCATAGATACAACTTGTTGAAAAATTGATTGCCGATCCGACCGCTGCTTCATGAAAATACAGACCCATTCCATTTTGACCCCTCAAGTTAAGAGTGTGCTTTAGACAGCAACCGTCAGGAAAAGGCCAAACCTAGACGGCCCTGGAGCAATTCCAAACTGCGGAATTGTGGATATATGAGGATTTTTAAGTCAACAGCACGTAGATATACGAACAAACACAATTGAGCTCCACCTGGCTCGTGTTGTATACACTGTTCGTCAGGATAAAAAGAACGCAACAGGAATCCGATTCATGCAACACCGTGGCTCCGTTGTCAGAGCGGGCATCGTGGGTGTTTAGATTCCCGGCTCCTCGGGCAAAGACACTGAACCCCCGGGTTTCTGGAGGTCTGGTTAGAGTTTCGCACGCCAGCTCTGAACGGTCCAATCCCAGTGTTGAAAACACAAGGTTGATGAAAGCGCGACGCAAGTGGAGACCATTTGATAATAACATCACGATCCAATCCTTTTCCAAGATCTATCAAAATCATTTTCGGGATCATTTGCAAGCTTTTACAGGTTTGCAGTGAAGCCCCTGATTCTGGCCATGTACCTGACATTCATAGAGTTTCTTGCGTCCTTTCTTGGCTCCGGCCCCGTTCTGGCAGGCCGCCATGTGGCACTTCAACGTGCTGTTCCTTGCAAATCGTTCGTGACAGTCAGGACACTCGTAGGGCTTTTCACCTACAAATGCGAGATACAAGCATGTGTTTCCTTTCTAGAAGTACGAGATTAAAAAGATTTCAGTGAACATACACAACTCCAGGTGTCACTCACCGGTATGCTTTCGTAGGTGCTCTTTGAAGTGGCCAAAGTGGTCGAAGTGCTTCTTACAGTATTCACAAACATGCACCTTCTTCTGGGGTTTCTGGTTCCGAGAGAGCTCCTCTGCATCGAAGTGAAAAGAGCTGATGTGCTGCTTCAGGGCTCCCTCCCGCGTGTAAGCTTTACCGCAGTGGTTGCACATATAGGGCTTTTCTAACAAACCCAGGTGCGTTTTTAGGTGCTGCTTGAGATGGTAGTACAACTTGAAGCTGCGGTCACACTTGTTGCAGCGGAACATGTTGTCGACTTTGGAAATCTGGACTTCCACAACCTCAACGTTCTCCAGCACCTTGGAGGCAGTTACCGTCTCCTCTTGGTACACTATCTCCTGCACAAAGACAGAAAGCAAGTGTCGTATCAGCAATGACACTTTAAAAATTTGCGCGGATCGATTTTGACATTTACAACGGAATATCTTCGTTTACTATGAACACAAAATCCACTATAATTTTTCTCATCCCTTCATTGAGCTTTTGGTGCTCCACATCTGAAACACCAGATAATTAAAACACTCATTAAAAAAAAAAAAGGACTAAAAGTTGAAAATAACATTTTACATTTAACACCAATTGCATTGTTGACTTTATAGAAGATGTGTTTAATTACTCACTCTGCAGTTTCTACCACTAAAGCGCCCTCTATCAAAATAACAAGATTCAAGAAAGGACGAGCGTGTCCTCTATTCACGCACGCTCCGTCTATGTTTCAATGAGTATACCAAGTCAGAACTCCACTTATGTCTCAAAGGAATCAGTGATAAGACCATGTGTTTCAAGATTATAAATTAAAAAGCAAGTTAAACAGACAGAAATGCTATTGGATGATAGGAAACACATCACAGCTGCAATTTAATTAGCTCATCCCCACCAGCCGGAAGGGAAAAACTTGAGTTGATGGTTGCCGTGCCAGATGCCAACTGCTCTCTACTGACTGAGGAATGGTTTTGAATGAGCGCGCTCTCAATCTTTGGCTTGTCGTCCAACAACAGTGACTGCTGTCACTTCGACTTTTTACACCGGAGGAAGGGGATGGAGTAGGAAGAAAATAAAGGCAATGCGTCAGCTCTCGGAAACAGGCATACACAAACTAGAGGGATTGCACAGAGTATTGCAGGACTGAACTTTTGAGGGAAAAACTGAATATACCTCTTCTATTTCTGCCTTCTTGATGACCTGTAGCGAAGGTTCTCCTTGCTGATACTTGCTGGTAATGTCTGCAAGCAGAGCCAAAGCAGAATCATCTGACTGGGCATTCTTCTCAGCATCAACCACCTCCTCCAGTCCTGTCTCCTCCACCTCAATTGCCTCAACCTCAATCTCCACCTGGACATTCAGTGTAAACAGACGTCATTAAAAATTTCAGCCAACTGCACATCACTTCCACCCCGATGTGAATCTCTGTGATATCTTTAAACACACTGACCTGTTCTCCTTCCACTGAGGGTAAAGTTTCAGTGATTACATTAGACGTCTCAGCAATCCTCCTTTTTTTGCCTTTGCTCTTCACCGTCAACGACGGATTCTCGTTTATCCTGCGATGACAATGAGCTTTTAGTGACTTTCAACCAAGATAAAATATATATTTATATTTATCTACAAATAAACAAATAAATAGGCCATTGCATAAAATGGTAATAAATGACCTTTTCGGTAATTTCAGCAGTTTAATATGTGTTATTAATAAAAATACATATACTTGTAAAGCACTTTCCATCAAAGCGCTGTACAATCAAGAAGAAATAATAGCAGGACACAATGAAGCAAAAAAACAGAGTGACACTGTCATAAAAATAACTTGGTGGTCTTATAATTAGCATTTTGAGGTCAGGAGCAAAAAAAACCTGCTGATAACCAGTTCTGAACAGCAGCCAGGCAGGTATCAAGTTCTAATATATCCAGTCCATCTATGTTCAACAGCATGTGCAGCTGCAGATCATCTGGATAGTTGTGAAAATCAGTTTCCAATCAACGCAGAATCTGAACCAATGGTGTGTACGAAGGTGACTGTTTTAGCCATTTTAGCTGCTTATTACTGGAGGTTCACAGAGCAAATCGTACTTATTGTTGAGGGCCTTGATTGCTTCCTGCATCTGGAGGTATTCAGCAGCCTTCCATACATCATAAGCCTCCTCTTCTCCTGCTACAGCGAGAGTAGCCGTGTAAGTGAACTCCATTAGCTGACGGAAAGCCATGTTACTCACACCTGTCAGGAGAAAGACAAAGTCGCTTGAGTGGTGAGAAATTTTTAAAAATGATAAAAGCAGGAGAGGCTTGACATTGTTAAAGAAAAGTCAGAAGGTTCCACTCGTGTGACGAGTCTTACTAGGAATCTCCATATCATCGTGTTCACCTAATGCCCCTCACAGAAACAGCAGTCAAAAAGACTCAAACAATATTAAAAAAAAAAAAACAATGGTCAATAATTTATTCTGAGTGTAATAATTTATCAATTCCTTCTCTGCATTTAACCCATCATGGATGGACCATGAGTCTTTAGGGATTCGGCGTCTTGCTCTTTTTGCACATACTAGGAGGTGCCGGCAATCGAACCAGGAATGTTCGGTTCCACGGACGATCACTCAAGCCCCTGCGCCTCGCCTCCCCCTCATTGTGTGAGACAACGGACAGAGGCAAGAAGGGACTTCCTGGCCCTATCACCAGGTCCAATTGTATAAATTAGGACTACTCTGGAAAGGCTTTTAAAGAAAAGTTCAGGCAAACACCGGAATCCCTTGATTTTAAGTTATTTTCAAGAGGCAGAGTTAAAATGTATCCCAGAAATATCTAGTATTATGTAATAGACGCTTTCAATTGAACAAATATACGTCGTTGAAAATGATTTGACATTGGTCGATAAACCCTAAGAAAAATCAAATGAACACCATATATGTTAATGAGGAACATTTTTGCAGCTGCAGAGGCCTTACTCCTTCCTTTCTAGAAGTTACAACAAAGGGTACAAGATGAACATTCTTTTCCTTTAAAATTCAAGGTGCAGACACAGATACCCAAACCAAAGTTCAATACCTTCAATCTCCACCAACGGCTCCTGGGTGAAATCCTGGAAGAACTTGTGGAAAAACTGACTGCATGCTGCCAGAACTGCCTTATGAGCTCTGAACTGATGTCCTGCGAGAGAGAAACAACAAAACGTTAAGAAAGTTCTAAAAAGCTACATCCATTTAATATAAGGACTCAATCTACTTACCATCCACAATCAAAGTAATATCTGTGAATTGGTCCAGTTGCCGCTGCTCATTCAGTTTGTCCATCATGACTTTGTAATGGGCCGGGAACTCACTGCCTCCGTTTGTCTCAGCCGTCATCATTCACCAGACGGTTTCCTAGACAAACGGAAAGATAAAAGAAGTCATTCGCATCTCATGACCGAAAAGCAGAATTAGTCAGCAGTGCCTTCATCCCCCAAAATGAGACAAAACTTAAGCTATGCATGAACAAAACGGTGATACATTCAAAATGTTTAAATGCTGAAAACCTATACCCTCGCATTGGTTTCTAAAGACAAAATATTAGAACCCTTCAAAAAACACAGCATTTTGAAAGAATCGTTATTCCTGTAGTACAAGCCAGATCTTGTCTCCTTTCCATTTGGCAAACTCCTGAAAATGAATATTTTCCTTTATCTCTATATTACAGCTGAATTTTTTTAAAAAAAGCACGTTTAAAGCTACTCGAGTTCCTTGAAAGTTAAAATAACAACAGATAATCGAGACTGGTTACAACCTCAGTGGGGGAAGCTGTACTTTGGGAGATACTCAGTTGGACGTGCATTAGAATTGAGGAATAAGCGAAATATATATAAAAATATGGTTGTACGATTTACCATAAAAAAGTTCCAAAATTAAAAATAAAGAGAAGTTAGCGAACTAGCATACAAACAGGACAGTGTAAACTAGCCTGTCACCCATCTGTTTACGCGATAGCTCGCTAGCATACGGCTAAGCTCGACGTTAGCTCGTTTGTCAAGTCCACACTTGAACCTACATAAGAAAGGCAAAAGAAGCCCAGAGCTGGATAAAAATAAAAATAGAGACATAGTCAAACCCCTGACGTACCCGTTCTGCATTTGCCTATGTAATCATTATCTAGCAACAGAGTCGAAATGAGCCGACAAACCCCACCGACGGCAGAGGGTAACGGGCCTCCTAGCATGCTCGCCATTTCGCGTTTGACAATCAACATTACGTCATCAAACCGCGCATTAAAATACACTTTTCCCGGACAGAGTGGGCGATTTTAACCACGGCGGGGTGGAAAAGGACACCGTGGAAAGCCGGTCCGTGTACCTTCGGCTTTGTCGCGCAGGTTCAGAAAGTTGTTATGCGGTTATATTGTCCTCGGCGCATGTACCACAGTGCTACACTCGCTGCTCGAAAAAAAAAAAAAAGGTGGGCGGTCGTTCGGCCTTCGGGCCTCGGATTCCCAGAATCCTTTGCGCGCTGAAGGACGCTGCAAACTGTTGCTTGGTGACCGCGATTCAACGCTTCACATGTTATTTTTTACACACTCCGGTGAGGTATTCGAGCAAAAAGATCAGTTTTTAATTCGTCAGGTTGAGTCTAAATAACAAATAAACCGCAATCAGTTACCTTTTTCCGAAGTTTCGTTGTGTGTGCGTGCCTGAATGCAAAGGTATGCAAGTCAATATCCTTTTCTTAATTATAACCATGTGTGAATTATTTTTAATTTCTTAAATTTATTCCCGAGCATTTATTTTCAAACGCTGACATCTCTTCTGATCTCACCTTTTCAAATCTCCTTTTATTCTTATCTATTTTTATATCCTGTCACTTACTGCCGTGCTTTCCTTCTCTCTTAATTTTATTTATTTTTTGCTTTCTGCACCAAAGAAGTATCATTTTTTTTTATATTGAATTGAATTTTGAATTTGAATTTTTTTTGTGTTCTGCAAGAAAATAAAGCCTATTCTATTCTATTGCACAATGAAAGAAAAAAATTATACATGCATATATTAATTTATAGGAAAATAACAAAAGAGAAAAATAAATTACATATATAAATATATGTATTTTTTAATTATTCTTATTATTATGATGTTTTTCTCCATGTGGCTTGATTGCAAGATTGATCCGTTTCAGTTCAGATTTGGCTGTTTCCTCCCAAATGCCTCTGAGTTCCAACGAGCACTCGACACACTAGATGGCAGTGTCATTTCTAAAGAGGCCAAAAATTGGATTAAGAAAATCACTTGGAATGAATGGAGGTCTCAAAAAGTCAGATTTTCCATTAAACATATATTTAACCTTTGAATTTTTCTTTGTGCTGCAGCCTCTTTCCAATGTGGTTCAAAAGGTCATGAGCTGTTTACTCCGTCATTTGACCACAAACTCATCCTTTCGGAAACGGAGATGCTTTTTGAATATTTCTCAATCCTATCCTGGTTATCAAAGGCAAACCCTGCAGATTAGTCAAGAGTGACTCGTGGAAATGGAAATTTAACGGTGCCGGTCTTTTCCAGAACACTCAGCAACTTCTCAGATATCAGTGTGTTATCATGCTGGGCCATCTGATTGTGACACACTGCATTGCAGCTCTGTGGCAACAGCCTTTTAAATACCTCCATGTTTCTGGAGCGACATTAGACTCTCAGTTTTGCCGTTCCGGCCGACCGAGATTTTGGCAAAGGCCGGAGTGTGCACACCGTGCTCGCTGCGACGACAACCGCACTTTAAATCCGAGTTGTGTGCTTGTCCCTGAGCAAACATTAACTTGGCTCACGACACGCACGGGGTTAGCTGCACGGCAATCCCTCGCAGCAAAGTCTGGTCTCTCCTTCCATCCAGTGACCTCTGCGCCTTCCGTACTCGGGAGTTGTTGTTTTTTTTTCGGTGTGATTGCAAACCCTTTCAAGGTGAGAAAAGAAGAATGTGAAGGTGATAAACGCCGTCCAGAGACGACAGCGTGATGATCATTGAGGTCAGTGTGTCCTAAAGCAGACACTGTAAATGAGTTACACCGACTTCAGATGAGCAAAGTGCTGCTCACGGTGGACGTGACACTTTGCTCGCCGCTGTCACACCTCCTCGCTGCACCGGTTAAATATTCTGCACGGAAACAACATCTCGGTTTCCGCCACCGTCTTGCGCTGCTTGTCGGCTCGGGATTGAGAAATCCTGCGTGATGAAAGAAGCAGGGAGGATGTTGTCTGCACACAAAGTGCTGAGTGCTTGTCATTCTCGGCAACAGTGTACAATTATATCCGCCTTCGTGCCGGCTGCCGTCTGTCCGGCTCCGTTTGTGGCCTCGGCGCAACATCGTGAATAGGATTGCTCTTTTGTGCGGTAAACTAATGATGTCTTCCGGCTTCGGCGACCAAGCCCCGGTATTTGGTCCTCGCTGCCAAGGTTACCGACCGTTTTGACGGCGCTTGGCGGAAAATGCCGGAATAGGCTTTTGGAAATGGCCATGACCTCAAATGATGCGCAGGGAAGATAACCCGCGGTGGACATTTGGCACTCGTAACGGTGCCAATATGGGTGAAGCATAATCAGCAGCGTTGTGTTGTTGGGTGTTTGCAGCAGCACCCAACGCCTGTGTGTGTGTGTGTGTGTGTGTGTGTGTGTGTGTGTGTGTGTGTGTCGAATTTGAATGACCTGCTCTCTCTTATCTAAACCTCCTTATGTGTGTGGATATCTCTGCGTGGCCGGCTGGACTTTGATTCGGTTTTTTTATAAGCGCTCCTTGACGTCTCATGGGGCCATTTGAACCTCATTAGCTCCTAAACCATCCACTTCATGTAATACACCCATATTTTCCATCTTTATTTCATTCCTTTCGATCTTAATCGAACTGACTCACATCCAAGTCAAACTTGCAAAATTGGCTCCATACATGTCACATTTTGTGGATATTCTGTTTTTGTTCGCAATCTTAGAATTTCGTGTGTGTGTTGGAAGAGTTCAACAAGTTCGAGAAAGAAAAAACACGCACATCCGCTGCTCGGTTAGGGATGAGTGCCGGAGCAGACGTGTCGACTGACGAAAAAACAAAAAATCCGCACACCGAGAGTGCTCAGTTCAGTCATTCTCCCCTCAAACCTCAACCACTGTCGGATTCATCTCCAGCTCTCTGAAAACTGAATGTTGCAGTGTTTATCTACGCTCATGCACATCAGAATAAACAGAATCTCGATTATCAACGCATGTATTTAGCTGAAGGCACGACGCAAATACGCGCAAAATGCCGAGGACCCGTCGTGAGTCGGAGACGGCCTTCTTCTCTCATGACCTTGTACATTTATGTCTTAAAAATAATCTAGAAAACCATCGACGACGTGATTCAGCAAGCATATAAACTCTTGCAAAAAGGCATGCTTCAGCAAACTGCTCCAACTGAACTTTGCCCCCCTTTCCTGGTGTGGAGGGGGGGCAAAAAACAGCCGGGGTATAAAAGGGGGGGAGTGGTGAAGGAGGACTTGTTTTTGTTCAAGAAGCACCACCAGGACAGAGCTGTACAGAGGGAACGTTTCAACGACGGGGTAAGAAGCAAAGCCCACCTGCAAAATTCGCCGCATTCTTGATTTTACCGCCGAGAAGCAACCCTCCGTACTTGGATCAGTGCTGAATGCTGGCGACGCGATGCAATTTAATCACTAAAAAAAAAAAAAGGACAGGATGGAAAGAGAGCGTTACATGTAGCTCCGCTTGCTTTCCAAAAGTGCAGGAACACGGACAGAGAACACGAGACAGCTCTGAGCAGTTCGCCCGGCGCTATTAAAACCCGCTCGATCGAGTGCAAAAAGACAAAATAGCGATTCGAAGAATGTGAAACCGATAACCCCTGTCTGACCTTTTGTACCGTCCTCGAATTAATCTCCTCCCCACCCTCTGTCACGTTTTGCGCCCCCCCCCCCTCCTTCCCTTCCATCTCGCCCTCCCCCCAACCCTCCTCCTCCCCCTCCCACATTTCAGCGGATCGGGGCGGCGAGGAGACCCCGGGGCCATGGGGCCGTGGCTCGGCCTGCTCCTCGCTCTCTGCCTCCTCCGGGCGGGCGGGGCGGAGAGCGAGGGGGGCTGGTCTCGCTGTCAGCGCCCGCCGGCCTGGACCATAGGGCCGCTGGATCCCATGAAGGATGCGGAGGGCAGGGTGACGGTCGTGGCCCTCTTGCACGCCAGCCAACTGATGTCCTCGCTGCTGGCTCACAGGTGCGTGAGCCGACGTGCGACTCGAAAAATGAATTTTAGGATATTGTACCGCCAAAAACAATCCCCGAATATCGAATATTCCAGTGTTGCACTGCAACGTTCTGCAAAACCCCGTGTTTACTTGTTGCTGACTTGAAAACAACGATCTCCCCGCGTGCAGGACGGACGGCCTGCGGCGGAAGCTGGAGCAGCAGGGTCTGAGGGATGTGATCGTCATGGCCGTGAACCACCAGGGGGAGCGTGCGCGGCGCCTTCACGCCAACCTGCAGCAGAGGCTGTCCGAGAGCATCACGCTCTACCAGCAGGACGAGCAGCAGCCGGATGTCTGGCAGACGCTGGGCGGGGAGGAGTTTGACTTTTTCATTTACGACAGGTTGGTTGTTTCCGGTTCGGGGCTCGGCCCCGAGAGTAAATGTTCTCCCCCGATCGTGCATTGCGTAACTTTAAAATACTCCTCCACCTGACAGATGCGGGCGTCTCACTCATCATATTTCCCCTCCGTACTCCATCACCGGCCAAGACAGCGTTGAGGTTGCAATAAAAGACACCTACTGCAAACGCATTTGCGGCAACTGCGCGCACGAGGTACTGTGGATCGCACATAAGCGCAGATGTTTGACTTGAACGTCTTTTCTCGGGTAACATGGAGGTCTTCTTCGGTGTGTCCCGCAGAGTGCCGAGATGCCAGAGGAGTGTAAAGAAAAAACGGCGCCGGGAACGGAAGTAGACCCGGGACATGGTCACGGTCACCATCACCACGGCGACCTCTTTCACCCCCACGCAGGCCGCGGCCGTCACCACGGGCATCACGGTCACGGGCAGCAGGGGTTAGACCTGGATGTCCTGGTGCCTCTGCACATCCAGCAGATGCCCCAGGAGGCACAAGGCGCCCCTGTAATGCAGCAGCCCTGAGTGAAATCCAGGTGACACCCGAAACACAGGTGACAGTGGACAGCCGGCAGTGACAACGCCGCCGTCAGCTGATGCTGACACTGACGGAGGCTGTTCGGCGAGGCCGGGAGCGACGAGCCCGTGGGCCGGTGACAGTGCGAGGAGGCCCTGCCCGCCTCCTGACACTGACACGGGCTGCCGCCGACCGACGACGTCAGGGAAACCTGACAGTGTCGCTCACCTGCAGCTGACTGACAGCAACCGCAGCCGGACGGCTGAGCCTGACCTCCGGGGGTCGGCGGCTGAGGGTGAGAGCGGCTGTAGGCTGGTTCCCAGCGAAGCGTTAGCCGAGGAGAGGCCGTGGGCGCCGCTGACAACACCGAGGGGGGCCGGGAGGCGCCACACAGGCGACCGTCTTAAAAACACAAGACCTGAGCTGTAACGCTGACACGCCCGCGTCCTCACCCTCCCCCCCGTCAGCGGTTCCTCTCGTCCTCTCCGAGGAGCGCGCGGCGGTTTCACGTCCTCCGACAGCTCTCTGCATTTCGGATCTCCCCGTCCTTTATGAAGCCGGGCGCGGAAACTACGCTCTAGTGGCGTCCGTATGATGTCAGGCCGGGGAGATGGGAGAGAGCCGTGGAATGACATGATCTCCGCCGAGGATGAGACGTGACGATGCCAGATTCGTCACGCGCTGTTGAAATTTTTAGCAGAACATCTCACATAGGTTGCTTTTATATTGCACGAGTTTCCACACGCTTGAGGCGGCTTTTGCGCCTCCTCTGTCACATCAAGGCATGAACACGTCATATTTTTCTCTTCTTTCACTTTATTCACCGCCACAGTTGCGAATCGAGCTCGTAGGAAACGGAGGGCGAAGAAGGGACGAGCTCTGCGCATCATGACGGCAGAGACGTGCGCGGCGCGGAGACGATAAAACTGTGAAATAAAAACAAATGCATTTGACTCTTTTGTCTGCGTGTCTTGATTCATTGTTGAAACACCACTTCCAGATGAGGTGTTTTGAAGAAGTACAATCAGCCTCCGATGATCAGATTATTCAGATTCTGACTTCAGCAAAGATCTGTTTTGGTTCACATCCAGGAAGCTGTTGCGTAGCTAAAACTGGACGGTGACCGCGTTGGATTACTGTGATTTTGTCAGCAGATGGCGATGGAGGTCCGCACGAGAAACAAGGAAGCTCCGGTTACCAAGGAAATGGTAAAAATCCTGAATATCTGAATTAAACAATGATAGTCAAGATTCTTAAAAGGCAGCCATTTGTTTTCAATTTATACTTTAATATATCTCTCAATTCACACGATCAAAGTATAAAGTATTCGAATTCTGATATTAGATGTCATTATAGGACTACAACATGTGCATTTATATACATCTCATTCCCGGCGGTGGTAAACCGTGTATATATACTGAGACGTATCTGGAGACCGTTTTCGGCGCTGTGGGCTTCGTAACGACGTCAACGCCGAGATGAGACCCCTCAAAAATCGTCTCTGCGAGTCGAGTGCACCCACCCACCCGCCCGCCCGCCCGCCGCCCGGTGTCATGTATCTGAATTGTTTGTCGGACTCCGTGTCCGAAAAGGTCAACAAGCAACCGGAGGTAATAAATGAGGCCCGGGGAGGACTGCTTGTGTGGGCGTAATTGGACTGAAGATCCAATACAGGGGAACAGTGACTTATGGGTAATTACCTGCAATGTCCTGAGATGAAGAGCTGCGAGTGGCTGTCTCCCCTGATTCAATCAGCTGCACACAGAGTCGTACGGTACACAGCCTGTGTCTTAATTGTCCAATAAGCTTTCCCCTGGATGTGCAAACCCTCTCTGCAGCCCTCCTCTCTCCCCACTTACTCCAGTCGCAAGAGGGAGAGAATCACATATGTGAACCCATTCACACAAAGTCCCTCTGTGTTCCTCACAAACAAGTCGGCATTCGCAATTCTGCAGCCGCACACACACACACACACACACACACACACACACACACACACACACAGAGCCACGCACTCAGTGCTCTGCACATTTTCTTCAGCGTTGTTTATCGCCTCCGATCTGACCCGAGCCGTGCGGCGTACTGCCCTGAAAAACTGGATTCGCGCTCGACGCCGCGCTAAATTGTCATCGGTCTGTCGTCTGATTATGCCGACACACGCGAAAAAAGCAAATACGCTCAGATTGTGTTTGCTTTTCCGGCGATGAGATTTAATGACCGGCGGGTGATGCTGATGATTCCCAACGTGTGAGGAGGAAGAATTGAAATGACGCACGAGGGAGGTGTTGATATACCTTTATTTCGCAGCTCGTCCAAAGCCTTACCGGTGACACAGACAACATCGAAAAGAGCTCACCGGTGAGAACAATGCCGGGGGAACAGGAGAGAGAAAGCGGTCGTCGGCCTCGAGCCGACCGGACCACGGGTCCAAGGTCAGGGGCTCCCAAAGCACGAGAAGGACGGCGAGGCATTAAAAACTCCGGATATTACAGCGAATAAGGTACGTTTGGATCAATCGGGCCGGTGAGTTTGACCACGGCCGCTGCAGAATAGCAGCCCTCACTGTGCTCATCGGCTGCGCTCTGATAGGGCGCTGTGGACGCGCACCAGAAGACGGAGGAGGGGTGTGTCAAAAACAAAACAAAAAAATCCCCTTTGGAGCCGCTGAACTTGGACATGAAATCAGGGCTGCAGCCGAGCGGCGCATTCAAAGTATCCGCCCAACAAGGTGAAAGGCATCAGAAAGGATTCCCGGGGCTTTGGGGGGGGGGGGTTAACAATGCAATAAAGGCCACCATTTGCACAAAAAACAAAGAAGTGGGCAGCCAAAAAACACATATCTTGAAGAAACGCGCTATTATTTACAGTGTAACTTCTCAATACTTTGATGTGATCTGTGATGCATGTCTTGTAAATCTCTACACTCCGTCACAGTAGCCTCCAAAATACATCCCATAAACGTAACCTCCGTGGGAACACCAACTGAAGCTTATTGATAATGAACAGTTGCTCAGATTCCTTGATAACTGTGCTGAATATAAACAGACCCTTTATATATATATATAAATATATATATATGTATAATTCATAGCGTTGATTTAGTGTGAGATTAAAAAATAAAAAATCTGGATAACATTCTAAACATCTGATATAGGTGTACAAAGTGCTTGCTCTAAAGTGTCAGTAACATTTATAAACTTAAAAAATAAACCATTTTGACAGGACATTAAGAATGGACCGGTTGTGCACGTAAACGGCGAGCGTGAAACGAATGCGTCTCTCGATGCGTTTTCCCCCTCGTACGGTGACCTCGACCCGCACGCCGAGCGAGGCGGCCACGTTCTCTGGTTTCCTTCACGCACACAGAGAGGCCTCTCGGTTGAAAAGAGTAAGAAAACTGCGTGTGAAGAACTTCGAAAAATATCTTAAGAGTTGCCCCCCCCCCCCCACGTGCCTGAAACGTCGCTCAAACCTCGTAGCCGTTTCGGGTCGTTTGTTTTATTTTATTTTTTAACCATTAAAATCGCTCTCTTCATTGGATTCCAGGAGAAGCGCACGTACCGAGCAGCAGTATGTTGTGATTCGTAATATCGATGACATACAAAAATATATGCACTCCCCCCCGCTACCAGAAAATATATTAAGACATTCCTGCGACAGCGTCGGCGACGACGGAACACTGAGCTCTTATCCAGAAAGAGACAGACAGGAGGAGAGAGAGAAAATGGCACATCTTCACATTTTGTATAATTTCATGGCACTTTTTGTGTCTCTTTTATGTATATACATATACACACAGATTATATATGTATATAAATATAAAACTCATACAAAAGACCCTTTCCATCCTACTTCAGCCTGCTTATCTCCAGGATGAGCCCGAGCCAGCGTGAACCCAAACCCCTTTGCAAGACAATGTTTTTATTGTCATCGCGTGATGTGCTTCTTTGGAGGCTACCTCCTCGCCGCCGTGACAACCACTCACTCGGACTCGTTGAAATGAGAGTTCACTATGCGGCATCACAGGTGCGCATAATGTGCAGCCACTTATTCTCAGATAGCTTATTGTATATAGGATGCCGTCCCTGCGGGCACGTTGTCGATGTCTTCGTTGTAATTAACAGGATGAGAAAAAAAAAAAAAAAATCAACTAGCTCAGATCCATTATATTAAAAAAAAAAAAAAAAAAAAAAAAAAACTCTTTTTTACATATTTATTTTTTATTTTTTTTTA
>CAAKHD010007507.1:166864-177528 GCA_901007705.1 Fistularia tabacaria
ACTTATTCTCAGATAGCTTATTGTATATAGGATGCCGTCCCTGCGGGCACGTTGTCGATGTCTTCGTTGTAATTAACAGGATGAGAAAAAAAAAAAAAAAATCAATTAGCTCAGTCTTTTTTTTTAAAAAAAAAGAAAAAAAAAAAAAAAAAAAAAAAAAAACTAGCCCAAACCATTATATTAAAAAAAAAAAAAAAAAAAAAAAAAGCCTCTCCGGCAGAACGGCTCATTTCACGGGTTTATCCAGAATTGAAGCCATTGTGTTCCTTTTTTTTTGTTTGTTTCTCTGTGATTCGTGTATTTAAGATTTCTCATACAGCTAAATGAACAAGCAAAACACGGGGGGATACTTGAATTACAGCCACGTAGCGTGACCGCCGAAAACACCGAGGGAACTTATTTAGAAAACTGTTGTGTTTGCTGACACTGACATTCCCTTGTTTTTGGTGTTTACAACAACGCTTTCAGGGATGGGAGTGCCGGGAAAACAGCGGGGCTCAACGAAAAGCCTCTTTTCTTTGTTTTCATTTTCCAATCACGCATTTTACGACGCAACGGACAACAAGGAGGCGGAAATAGCAGCGCTTCTGCGTGAGAGAGCCCCTGGTTTCGGACTGGAAAAACCCAAAGTTGCGGGGAACCTGGGAGCGACCGAGCGAATGGTTAGCATGTGGAAGAGAGGGTGAACGGTTGTACGTCTCTATGTGACGTGTGAACGAGTGAGTGACCGGGTGATTGTCTCTACGTGCGGCCCTGTGACGGATATTCCGGCTGCAGGATAGAGAATGAATGAATGAACGAATGAACTGAGAGCAGGAATCACACAACAATAAAGAGAATATGGAGGATTCAAATGATTACATCGAATGATCGGGATATTTCAAAAATCTTCAATTTTAGAAGGTGCCAGAACACCTGTCAGATGTATCGCTAACTATAATTTAAGGTGGGTTTTGAAAGGCGGCACCCTGCGGATAACCAGGCGTCTGTTGGCTCGGCCGCTTGTCCCAACATTTCCGTGAGCGTGGATGACAATCCGCAGTTTTATGAGATTCTGACCCGCAACAATGCCAATGAGTTAAAAAAATATTCTCAATCAAATCTGAGGTGGCGCGAGGTTCCTTCCGGGGGGGCGTGCGGGGATTTCCACGTAAATCTATCCGCGGCCATCTTGTTGTCAGTTCAGCTGTTAACGTCGGTGAGTCTGAACGCGGGAACCCAAACTGTGAAATCATTTTAACATCGGGCTGCCGACGCTGTGCTCTTCAGGAATGCGACATGATAGCTAACGGCACACTTTCACATTCATTCAGCTCATTGCGGTCACTGTCCCTGAAATACAAGACATTTCTCGAACATCTTTTCATTATTCGAACACAATGCCCCCCCCCCCCCAAGTCACAAACTTCAAATTGCATTTGAGAAACGGATTAAGGGCGAGGGCGGATCGATAAGGTGAGTCGTGGCTTCTGTTGCAACATGTAATGCAAAACCTGTTTTTTGTTTTTTTGTTTTTTCTTAAGTGCTGGGACTGCCCCTTGCTTTTTCTGCTAAATACACAGCATATTTGAGCATGCCCTTGAGCAAGGCACTTACTGGCGCTGATCTCAGCTGAAATGAAACTGAATTCCTGTGACGCTTTTTTGCCTTCCGGCGCAAAAGAGGGTTACATTTTTCCTTTGACTTCCATTTGCTGGAGGCCTCCTCATCAGCCTTGAATGCTTGAGAACGCCCCTCTTGAAACGAAACACATCCAAAACAACAACGGCAATGCTGATCACGCGCCTCGACCGCTCGCGTTTCCACGGCGTACGACATTCTCTGTTTCTTCTCTCAAACTGTTGCAGCTGCAGAGCAAAATATGTTCTTGGAATCATAACTTGTCTGACTTCCCATTTATGAGCAGGACGCCGCCAGGCAGCTGAAGAGCTGTTTTAGCTGTACTCCTGGGTGGCGTATTTAATATAAAAATATATATATCTCTAGTGAAATATTGACGATGTTGACAGCTAGAAAAAAAAAAATATATATGAAAAACAAGCCACCGAGCATTTTTAGGCATCGATTACAATAAAAACATAAACATCTGCTGGCAAGAGGTATAGACAGAGTGCAGAGACGTCTTCTTCTTCTTCTTCTTCTTCTCCTCTGTGGTGTGAACTGCCTGACGAGAGAATCGATCGTCCCGTCAGCTGATCGGACTCCGACCGTCTCCTTCGAGGATTAAGACTTCGGCAAACGCGTTGCCTCGTAAATCGATTCGGCCAAACGTCCAAGGCGTCGAGCGGATGCCTTTTTTTTTTTTAGCTTATCAGCTTATCAACTGTATATGTTTGCGTACGGAAAAAAAAAAAAAGGGAGGAGACGGCGTATTTGTTTGGTAACGCACACTTTCGGCTACCTCTGCATCGCTGCGATTGAGGGAACGTTCGGCGACAGAACTGCAGGCCGCGTGGCCGCTCTCATTTTCCCTTTCGGCTCCCGACTGAAGACAAACTTGCACGTTCTCGTCCACGCTTATTTGGTTTCCAGCGGGGATCGGGCGACGTCGCGGTTAAACCGAAAGGTATTTCACGGCGTGAGGTTCCCGAGCAGGTCCGGGGTGACGTATCCCGCCGGCATGGCAGGGAGGGCTTTGAGAGGGTGCTGCGCTAGCGGAGGCGACTGGCGAGGGGGCGGGTTGAGCAGCAGGCTGTGCTGGCTGTTCACCTCTTGCACCACGGTGTAGTCCGCGACGGCGGCCAGCAGCTGTGGCTGGGGAGAGTCCGGAGAGACGTAGGGGGATTGGTTCTCCTCAACCGTGGCAGCTGTGGGTTGCGCCGGCGCAGGATTGGAGCAGACGGGACGGTACTCCTCGCCGAGCGCCTGGGGGCTGAGGACACCCATCTGCCGAGAGCCGCTGTCCGCGGGGTACCCGCCTCCTTCGGGGTCCACGACCAGCAGCTGAAACTGCAGCTCCTTCTGCGTCTTCTCCCCGGCCTCCTCCTTCATCGCTTTCCTCTGCTTCGCCGCTTCCTCCTCGTTTGCGGAGGAGCTCTCCTGGATTCGGAGCTGCTGGCCGGGAGACAGCACCACTCCTCCGGACGGCATCACGTTACTGACCTGGGCGTAGAAATCGGTGTTGACCCACGTCTGGGCGCCGCCGCTTTGAGTGTTGATGAGGGGCCTCTCGCATCGCTCCGCGTCCGGGACATTTTCATCATCGTCGCGCGAGGCCTCCTTGTCCCCGGCTTGGCCCGGCAGCAGCGCGTCCACGGGCGCGATGGCGGTTTGGTCCGGCGGACTTTGGTCAGAGCAGCTCGCCCTGCCCGAGTTGTCATCTGTGAAGCTGGAAATTCCGGGAGAACAGATTTGTGAGTCTGTTTTGCAGCGCAGCAGATATTTGTCACATGACTCCAGATGATCTGGTACCTGATGATGTTGGAGCAGCCGATGTTGTCGCGGTGGCTGCCGGGCTGGGACAGACCCAGAAGCCTCTGCGTGTCCGAGCCCTGGTCCTCCTTTTCCGCGGTGTCGGGGATTTTCATGTCTACCTCGATGAATTCCACCCAGGGCTCGTCTTGGAAGAAATGTGGCGCGTACGTGGGCAGTCCTGCCAAACCTCCACCCGTCAGGATGAAATTCAGCTCCTCCAGCTTCCCCTTCTGGACGCGCACACCAGAAAACATAAAAGCGTCGTTACGGATCTTGTAGCTTGAAAGACAACATGAAAATATCAGTTTGTCAGCAGGCAGATGCAGATTTCTACATGTGTGTGTGAGCTTTTAGCATTTCGTGATTCTCCTGTAGAGAATCTCTAAATTGGTTGCGATAAGCATTCAACCGCGGATGCTACGTCGCCTGCATCGGTATCTGTTTGAGGTTTTAGCCGAGGGGCTGCTGCGGCTCGGCCCGTGGAGCAGGTTCACGGTTCCATCCCGGCTCCTCCTGTCCGTGTCCTCGGGCGAGACACGGAACTCGAAGTTCCTGATCTGATCAGCGCCTTGCGTGGTATCGGTGTGTGAATGCGTGGATGTAGTCGGCTGGAAGGCGCTGGATAGGTTGACACCATTTACGCGTACAATCAATCTAATGACTGATCATTCATTCACTGTCTACATCGCTACATCTAATTCAGGTTCTCTAATCCAGGGGTACCCAAGCCCCGGTCCACGGATCATTTGGTACCGGTCTGCTAAGACTATCCTTCTTGGTGCAAATTATATTTTTTCCATTCGACCACCCGGATCTTTTTTCAAAAAAATAACTGTTTCCGCCTTCGCCTCCCTGCCGCACTTCACTCTGTCGCGGCCGTTTCACACATCAGCTGCCACGAGCTAGCCCTGGATAAATATGAGCCAGAGACAAAAGTCGCCGCAGAGCTTTTTTCGGGAGGAAACGAGCAAAAACGTTGAGACGGCAGGAGAGTTGCAGACTTCCAGCGAAAAAGAAAGCTGCATTTAACAGAAAATATCAAGACTCCTAACTAAGTTAAGGGTTCATCGCAGCAGGTGATACACAAGCTCCGCCCCCGCTATGCATTATTTGCGGTGAACGTAAATAATGCGGCTATTTATTTATGATTTATTAAACACTGTGAACTGACAAAAGTTTTTATTATTTGAACCCCCGCGCAAACATTTTCATGCATAAAACTGGGTCCGGGTACAAAAAAGGTTGAGGGCCGCTGCTCTAATCAACCTCCTGCATGTTTTTGGGACCCTGGGAGGAACCCAGAGGAACCCCACGCAGACACGGTGAGAACATGAAGACTCCACAGAGAAAGGCCTCCCTGTCAGAATCCAACCAGGGATGTTATTGCTGAGATGGAAGCGCTAACCGCTGCGCCGCCGCGCCGCCACCGCCGCGCCTCCCCATCTACTGACTAATGCACTTCAAATAGAACAAACAAAAATAAGCTCCATTTGTGTGGCCATGAAACATCCGAACTATCTCATTTATTCCCGTCGACACGGGATGAGGACTTCGAGGTGAACGGGTCATTTTTTACAAAGAGAAAAGCGAGAACCCGTTGAGTGCGTCCCAGTGTCATTTGGCGTTTACACATCCACAACACAATGTTGAACTGCAACCCTCTTCACGTTCTTGTTAGCGCTCCGCGGCGCTCCTGTCCTTGTTTACTTTGATGGAGACGAAACGGCGTCCCTTTTCGCTTTCGGATGTTCGCGGACACATTTTCCCTCGATTGATCGTCGGTGGGAGGAGGGAGGGGGATTACGTGGCCTTAAGTGCTCCGGCTCTCTGAGTCACATGGATGTCCAGCCGTGGCTGTTTTTTTTTTTTTTAATCGCAAATGAAATAGAAATTAAATATACGGAGCGGTTACGCAACACGGTTGAATCTCAGGTCTCTATGCCTGTATACAGTCCAATGAAAAAGTGTTTATGATTCTCCATGGCGGCGGCGGCAGAGGTTAGCGCTTCAACCCTCACGGCAAAAAAAGTCCCTTGTTCTATTCTACGCTTTCCCCTTCTATTCCCAAAGTCCAAAAAGAGGTTCACTAATTAGCCCAGATGTGTGAATGAGAGGGCGAATAGTGGTACGTCTCCATATGTGGCACCAGTTCCCCCTGAGTGCAGGATAGGAATGGACGTTTCATCATGGTGATGAAATCAATGCACCCCTGATATACTCGTTTGGGAATTTTGTTGGCATCGGTCACCCCATTGGTGACTTCGAGTCTCGAACCGGGATTTGAAAGGGGACGTAGACAATGACAGACTCTTTATTTTTCCTCAATTACCCGTACCGATTGCTCGACGATTACGGAAATCATGGTCGTCTCTTTTATACACGGAGGAACATGCGGCGACAACCCGATGTACCTTTAACAGCTCTGGATCAATGCCATTGATTTTGGGCGTCGGAACTGGCGGCAGCAGAACCATCAGCAGCCTGCAAGGGCGGGAAAACGACCGGCTGGAGATCACGTGGGCGCAGCGCTCGGTATTTGTCGCTGAAATCGAATAACGGAACGAGAGTTCCCTACTTCTGCTGCTGTGAGACGACGATCAACATGATGAATATGAAGAGGCCCAGGATCCCGAAGACGACCACCAGCGTGTACGGAGAGACGGGTTCTGTTTAGGAGCAAATGGCGATGAGAATAGTTGAAGCTCGGCGTCTGAGTCGATGGAAGCGGACCGACGGGACCTCACCTTTGGCGGGAACATCGGTGACCCGAATGAAGATGGAGTCACTGAAGTCTCCAAACTTGGTGAAGGCCTGCATCCTGCTGCGGATATGGACTTCGTACTCCTTTCCGATTTGCAGTCCGAACACCGTCTGCTTTGTATCTCGCTGCACCCCCAACTGCAGCGCCCCGACGTCGAGGGAGAAGGAGGGGAGATGCAAAACACGACCAATAAACGATGCTGCAGCTTCTGTCTGACGTGACAGAATTATATTTTTCTGTTGGTGATTACAACTTCCTGCATTAAAACGCACAATCGAATAAACAATTTGCGTCCATTAGACAGAGGATACACTGTTTGGGAGTGTATTTATCAGACCGGCCAGTCAGGCAGTAATGACTGTGAGGCTGTGCAAGGTCCCATGGCCTCTGACCTACAGATCCCTCCCTTGACTTCCTTCAGAGCGCCTGTGTTTTCCCAGGAGGGGGGCCTTTCTAGGGCTTCCAGCACGTTTGCTAACAAAGTTACATTGCCTTCCAGCCACGGGAATCCAGGCGGGGGGCGGGAAGGGAAGGAAACATGACACTGTGCGTCCTGACCTACCCCCTATTTACTTTGAAGAGGGTGCGCGAGTGTTTGCATTTGTGAGAACTTGTGTATGCACACAAAGGCATTTTTTGAGGGTGTGTGTTGACATGCTCGCACACAGTTTGGCCTGTGAGAGGGAGGGAGAGTATAGAATAAAATAAAAACATAGAAGACTCACCGCCATCCAGTTCGTGGCGTTCCTCTCTCTGTACTGGAGCTCGTACTCGATGCGCATCCAGCCGGCTTTAACATCTGCAGAGGGTGGCGGCTCCCAGTTGACCATGACATCATAACTAAGGCCGGAGGGGCTGACGTTCAGCTGGGTCCAGTTCAGAGACACCGGGGGGTCCGGACGCACTGCCGGGGACAAAAGACAAAAACCTTCAATCAGTTTTACACCCTTTAGAATCGGGCGGCAGGGAGCTGAGGGGGTGCTAAGCATGCTACAGGAGCTTCGACTTTCCATTTGCATCTTGAACACATTCAAGTCGCCGCCATGGATGTGAAGGAGCCGGGATACAAACCGATGTTCTCCACGGTGAAGCAGTACTCCTCGTGGATGCTGGGGACGTTGCTCTGGCTGCGTAGCTGCAGGCAGTAAGGGATCCAAACAGATGTGTGGTTGACGTCAAAGAAACACTCTCGATTGGAGTGGACATACTCCGGACACTCTTTCCAGTGGCTGGTGGGGGAGCTAAAGGACAGTGATGATAAAGGAATCGCAGAGATATGCACGTGTCATCTGCATATCGTAGAACCAAGTTACATTGACTCCAATATCCCTGTGTGCGTGCGTTCGTGCTCACTCTTTCTTCAGGTAGAAAACTCTGAGGGCTCCGGGGGAGGACAGGTTGTGGAAGCTGCCTGGACTCCACCAGCAGCGGAACGTCTCCTGGTCCCTCGACACGCACTCTGTGAAATGGGGCTCGAGGGACGCTGAAGGGGGTGGAAAACACAAGAGGAGACCATCAGACCGAACAAAACACACCAAACTCGGGTTCAAACTTATCCATGCGACAAATGTTGTTGCAAAACTACAACTCTTCAATCTCAACTCCTCCAGGAAGCAGGGGGTTTCAAAGCTCTGGACTGGGACCATTCCCCCGGGGAAAGCTAGGGATGAAGAGGGATCATCATACTACAAGCTTCCTCCTTCCTCTTTTTATTATGTGCATTACAAAGACTGGTGTCTCTGCAGCTTTCTCTCCATGCAATGGAGAATGATCTTTTAGGAAGCATTTCAGACGCCACTGGTCAAACCATACTTTTGGATCATCATGAGGGCCAATTGTCCCTCCCTGGCCAGGGCCCTGTCTGGTTAAAGTCCTATTTGTCTGAAAGAACACCACGTGTTTTCTATGAAATTAATACATCAATATTTACCCATGTGAATTAAGGTGTACCGCAGGGGTCAGTTCTTTGACATTTGCTTTTCTCTCTTTTTACATGCGACCTCGGGGCCAATGAAAACACGGGAATGGAACAGACTTTGATTTGTGATACTGCGGGGCAGACGACGGGTCTCAAATCGCTAATTCAAACGCAAGCCTCACAGCAGCGAGACTGGATGTCACGCGACCTAAAATTCTCCAAGAACAGAGACTCCTTCCCCCCTTCTGCACGAACAGATTCTTTGAATATGACCAAATGTTTTTAAATAGTTCAAAATGTGTCTGCAATCGTGACCACTGATTCCCCTCCCAGGGAACATCACGCATGGAGGTGCTTCTGATGACGTTGGCCATGAACCTCAGCCTCCTGCATCTGTGATTTAATAAAACCCGGTTCCACGATGGGCTTTACGGTCACGGGCAGCTGTTTGTTCCTGAGGGAGCGTCCGCTGGCTGCAACGGCTCTTTAGCATCAAACTCCCATGCTGTGGAATAACCTCGATGCTGATGATGAGGTTCAACAGAGGATCTTATTGCATGAACTTGTGATTCAGGGTTCAAGATGTTCTATTCATTCATTCTTTATCTCCTAGCTGTCATTGGGACGAGTGGCGTGGTTCAACCTGGGCTGCTGGCCAGTGGACCACAAGGCCACATATAGACACGCAACCATTCACTGGTGGAAGTGCTAACCGCTATCGTGGACTTCATATGTTGTAAGAAAACCTTTCTAAGTTTTTGGTCTCGGTCTCAGTTCGTCTTTTCCCGTTCTCTGTGTTTCCCTTCCTCAAGTCTTTGTGCCTTGAAAGATGCCATGTGATCCATCATCTTCCTTTACGTCCGGTATTCCGCAGTTGCGTCTCCTTGGCGATGACAATCGAATATCCCGAGTTCCACGTTTTAACGTCTTAACGTTTGACCGTCTTTACGGTCCAAAGTAAAGTCATATATGCATTCGCTTCATTGGAGACGCTACATCGGTGAATGGTTAAACTGCAGAACCTCGGCTTAGGAATTTGAGTTGTTCTTTGATTCCGTTCGTGAACCCGAAATGTTTGCGAACCAAATCGATGCTTTCCATTGAAACCAATGCAATGATCTTATCCGTTCTCCAGCCCCCACAAACATCCTGCATTCTTATGAAACTTTTTTATTGGTTTATTTGTGGTAAAAATACAGAAAGGAATCAAAGATAACCTTAATTCTTACTGTGTCTGCTGTTCTTTCTCTTCCTTCCGGCACTTGTACTCAGCATTTCCTTCGCTAAATAAGCAAAAGTAAAGCCTTCTCACCTATGAGACCCTTGCAAATGCTAACACTATCTCCAGCAAGCTGTCTTTCATTTATCCAAACTAACAAGAACGTTTCTACTTCTTCTAAGACTCGAGTCCTTTGCTTTGTTAACGTAGCCCCCCCTTTAGCCACATCAGCCATCTTTAGTGCATCTCTGTTCTTCAGGATTGTACAGGTGGTTGACTTAGCCGTGTCGTAGTGCTTGGAGAGATCTGTAACACCAACACTGCTCTCTCTCACCGTTAGCTATTATTTCCTTCTTCAGATCCACTGTAATTCTTAACTTCTTCTTAGCACCAGTAGCGCTCGCACTTTTAAGTGTTCTGGGAGCCATAATGAGGCTACCTTACTGAAAAACGATACAACAGGAGAACACAACGATGAAGGATGTACACACCGCGGTGTATCGTGACGCAACGCCACCGGCGTTCTCGGTATCCATGAATGAATGTGATAGAAAGCCTGATGTTCACGATGTATTTGATGATAAAACACTGACTATTATTCAATTGACTGAACGTCGAGCAGCGATGGCCGCCGTATCGATTAGGCTATAAAGACCCACGGCACCGTCTTCCAGGTCAGGATTAATCATCGTCAAAATCTTGAAAAGAATTCAAATCCAGTTGCTGGGAAAAGATTTTGACAAGTATTGCAATCTGAAACGGAGCACGATGTTCTTCCGCTGAAACGGGACTCCCCGGACACGAAGGGATCCTTGAAAACAAAAATGAAAACAATCATGACTCCCACTGAATCACTGAAAACATATGAACCGGCTTTAAAGAGGAACTGGAATAGTGCTGTTATGAGATTAGCAATCCCTCTGTGAAATCCAGAAATACAACGAATGAAGAACTTAAAGCTCCGTATTTGTCTTATCTCGTCCATTACAGCCATTGAAAAACGCTTTATCGGCAATAACTTTGTACTATTAGCTCCGGCTGCCAGCTGGGAAAAGTACACAATGCTTATGAAAGCCTGCCAGATAGCGATCTGCTGGCGGGAGACAAGGCTGACTCGCAGTCTGCAGCCTCTATAAATCTGAAACGGACTTGTTTTGCTTGTGCAAAAAAAACAGCAAAGCTGAGAGATGGAATTGCTGGCCGTCACGTTTCAGCCGCTGTGTCTTTATGACCTATAGATCACCTCGGATCTATTTCACACCCCCTTGTTTTGCTCTTCCCGGCCCCGCCCCGAGGCCCTGACTCAGCACCTTCCCGCCGCTCCCTTGGCACCCCGTGACTCCTCATCGCCG
>CAAKHD010007507.1:177548-187794 GCA_901007705.1 Fistularia tabacaria
CCCTGCCTTTTTTATCCCTTACAGCTCCCCTGGATATTTTTCCCCCCCCCTTTTTTTCCCTCTCCCCGCCCCCCCCCAGGCCCCTGCCCCACCCCCTCCCCGCCGCTCCCTTGGCACCCCGTGACTCCTCATCGCCGCTCCACCGCCTCCGCCTCCAACGTCCACCTCCACCTCCACCCTGGCAGAGCCCTGTTACTCATCTAGCTAAGAGTCTCGGGGCTTCGGCGCAACCGTAAATAAGGATCTGTCGGTGTCATTGATTTCTGCGATGGCGGCTCTCTTCTTCTGGCCGGCCGCAGCATGAATCACATGCAGGGCCCGGAACATAAACACACCTCACAGCGCAGGGGCAGGAATTTAAAGGCCCACCGCAGAACGGTGCGACAAACCCCCCCCCCCAAAAAAACATGGAATGCTGCTGGACTGTTACTTGAATCGAGGTCTGAGGGTCCAGACCTCCCCGGGCGCGTCACCCTGCAGCTAATCACACGCAATATTCCAAATGACTTTTCGTTACTTCATATTCGATGCCAGTGGAACCTCATAATTCATTGCATTCCAGCGCTGGAGCGTCGACCCCCTCCGCCCGCCCTTCCCCTTGTTCCCACCTTCCTGCCCCTTCATCTTCTGCACACTGTCGTGGTTCACAGAGCTTTGCTATTTCAGCCCGGCCTCCCTCCCCCCGTCCTACGAATTCCAGCTGCCGCCATCAAAGGGCTCTCCGCAGACGCTGGATGTAAAAGACGATCCTGGAACAACTGCAGCGGAATAGTTTATATGAGAGGTAAATAAACGAAGAGAGGTTTTTTGAGGGCACTACAGACACCCCCCCACTTCCACTCCCCCTTTTCCCCGCCGCCAGTGTTTTAAACGGCCGTACGTGAAGTTCCTGCATTTCAGTGCTTTTATCGTTCTCCTCTTCTGCTTTATAATGACAGTTTATTAAGCCAGACTCCATTTGTGAATGTCATCTCAATGTGTGTGTGTGTGTGTGGGGGGGGGCAGAAAAAAAGAAAAACGAGGGAGCCGGGAGGAGGAGCGGAGAGCCGAGCTCGGGGTGAAGAATGTGCAGCCCCGCTGGTGGAGGTGAGAGGTTACAGTCATCCCTTTACTTTATGACGTACCCATGAAATCCGAATCGTGTCAAAGGTAAAAGGATGCGCGGAAACACGTGGAGAGACGCTCGCTCACTTCTAACACACACAGACACGATTTCAATATGAATATGAAAATACAAATCTGCTCAACAGTGGGGAAAAAAAAAAAATGGAATCCCCTTTCAGAATCTGAATCTCTTTAATTGGCAAATATTGAATGTACACCGGAATTTGACAGGGTTTGACAGCGGCAGGAGATTTAGGATAGGAGTCCTAAGTTATTAAAAAAACAGTAACTAAGCAACGAAAAACACCATTGGACTAAGGAAATATATGCAATCTACAAAAGTCAGTTAGTTAGACGAAAAAAAAATTCAAGTTGTATTCCATTTTAAATCCAGTATGAATACCGAATACTGTGGGACGTTCGGCTGGGGTTCTGATCTCAATCTGGGAAACCTTTGAAAATCTATGGGGTCGTCATGGTCTCCAGTTCAAAGCAAAGAAATGCACTGCTTGATGCATCCTATAGCGTGTGTGTGCGTGCGTGTCTGTGTGTGTGTGTGTGTGTGTGTGTGTGTGTGTGTGTGTGTTTTTGCAGGATAGTCCATCAAACTTTGCAAACGGCCCCGACGTCACTTCGGCTCCCATAGGAGCGAATGGCTGCCTTTGCACGCAGACCCATGTGGAAACAAGCTGCAAAGCACCCTGAAATAAATCAACAGCTCTTCCAAACAGGTTTACAAGTTTTATCATAAAAAAAAAATGAAACTACTAATCCCGAGATGATTTGCGGTTGGGAAGTTGTATGATACTCTATTACTTTTATCCAGCCGTAAGTCAGTGTAAAACATTCGCCGTGGCTCCGATTGGGACGCTTGTCCGTACTTGCCAGCGCCACAAAACGAACAGCATTTGAAAGCCCGATCCCTGCGCCTGCGTGCAGCTCGCGCTGATAAACAGTCGCGCCGAGAAGCTAGGAAACCATTTATTGACCTCGGCGTCAGCGATCGCAATTAAGGTTGAAGATCCTCTAAAAAGCTAGAATAAAACCACTCTTTCAGCCGCCTGGAAAAAGCACTAAAAGGGTAGCGAGAATAAAACGAGGCCGTCTTTATCAGTCGCCACGCCGAGAAACAGCCGATGGCCGTGAATCAGGCGCAAATGACTACCTTCCAGCTCATTTGCAGATTTATGTCAGCGTTGTGGTTAATGGTGCTTCAAAAGGTTGACGAAGAAAACAAGGGCTGGGGGGAGAGGGATGGAGAAGCCTCTGTGAGACAAAGGTAGAAATACTGCACGGCTGAACCTTGCATGCCGCTGAAATACACTCCAAGTCTGGGGAGGATGTTCCGTCTCTGCTGTTGAGCTCCAACCAGAGAACGTGGCAGTTGGATTGAGGGAATGCTGACACGCTTTCTGAAAGCCCAGAGGTTTTGCAAGAACTCTGCAGCAGCACTGACCCGGCCATTATGGGAGAGTCGCTTGTTTATATAGAACCGATATATGTACTGAAATTATGCTCCCCCAGCGTGCGAATTGACATCACTTTCTGACATTCTGCAATAAAGACGCTGACACAGGATGTGAGGGAGACGCTCCATAGTTATTGCCCTCTCTGTTGCACGGACTCGGCCGACCCATCTCCATCCGGCCGTATGCGGAAGCGCAATATCTCTGACTTGAAGAGACTTCGCTAAAGAAAAAAAAGACGACATGAAAGTGACACCTCCGGGGTTCCGCGGGAAAAACGGTTGCGAGTGCGTGGCTTTCGAACGATCTGTGAACGCGCGATGTCTGTTTGGCTACGTTCACCTCGAGGACACTGCAAAAGCAGGGGAGCTTCTTTTGCGCAACGGCTGGTTTTGTGAAAGTCACGCCACGGAACAAACTCATTAGAGCCAAACTACTCCCCGTTGCTTCATATAAGCCTTTCAAACTATAGGCCGAGTTTGATGTTAACTCATGTTACGCCGCGGTTTTTAACTTGTGCAAACATGCGGAGGAGAACAATGCAAATACATGAACTCAGCACATTCGCCGCGATCCGCTATGCATCATTAGCGATGGACTTATTGCGGCCGGGGAGACTTTTCTGTCTCGGTAAATTGAGCATGTATTTGTACAAAGGGAATAAAACAACGTCGGAAAAACACGCCGCCTGACCAGCGAGTTTACACGACGTGCGGCAGCGGGGACGGGGTACGTACCCCAACATAACTGGGCTGTCAAAGAGCCCTTTCATGACTGCGCTGCATCTCCCTCTGATGGAGGGCAAAGCTATCTGCTCCTCAGGCAACCGCTGAGGACTTTCAAAACACAGCAAGGGGCAAAACAGTTTATCTTTAGGCTTGTTTTGATTGATTATGGTATTGATTCTGCCGAGGCTGAAGCTCAGATTCTCTGGACACTGTTGAAATAAGTCACTGGTATCATGTGTTTCGCAAAACGTGACTCGAGTGCATTGCCAACTGCGTTGTTTTGCAGAAACAGGATTAGCAAGAGCGACTTTTTCCCCCAATAACTGCCTGAGGCAGTTCAACTCTGCGCCACTGACTCCGTCATGGATAAACTTGCCTCCGATTACTTCGGAAACCCAAGCTTTTAACAGCAGATGGTTCTACAAGAGCTTTCTTCGATTCCACAATGGAATAAAGTAGGTCTGAGTGATACAAAACTCGAGTCACGGTACAAACTGGGGTCGTGGAGTTCCACATTAGTTGATGTCAGTCTGAACAAAGTCCATTGAAACAGTTGGAGTTTGCATTCTCGTAATGCCGGATGCCCACGTGGCAGACACGCTGTATTCCACGCTTCACTGAACTCATCCGCCAGAGATGTCGGGACATACATTCAGAGGAATTGAAAAGAAAAGTGCTCCCCCCCCCCCCCGCCCCCCCCCCCCCCCGCCCCCGCTCAGAAAACGGCTTCCGGTGACAGATGCCGTCCTTTCACTGCAGTGCCAGTTTACGAGTCAATACACTGTCATCAGCTGAGGGCTCAACCGTTAATCCGCAGACAGACAGAGCCTTCTGTCCGGCCTCTGCGTTCACTTCCTGCGGAATTCGGTAGGTTCTCGGGGGTATGCTCAAGTGAGATCAACTAAAGAATAGGTGTCAAACTCTAGCCCGCGGGCCAAATTTGGCCCCCATTGTAATTATATTTAGCCCCATGAAGCCGTACCCAATGACTACCAGAGCTGGCCCGCTGGTATTCTAGCCAACAGTGCACGCACCGCTAATACTACAAATCCCAGAATGCTCTGCTGGTGTTTTGGCGCAAAAATCACGACAGGACCCATCAACGCCCTTTCCTCTGTTGACTGTAGTCATAGCAACCTTATGCTAACACTGCCACCGTGCTAACCCTTCAAAAAATGGTGAGGGGAAAGGCAGAAAAAAGCTTTCTGGACTGGTTCATTGAAGGATATTATTACTAGTTAATTGGTTTAATATTGTTATTTTATTTTTACATTTGTTATTAGCTTGTGGAAAAAGGTTACTGTTGAAATTTAATTCAGACGGCTGCAAATTAAGTGGCATAAGATTTTTATTAAATTTTTATTTAAGAAATGAATGCCACTGATGTGCTTTTTGAATTGCACGTTTGCAATATGAAAATTAGATATTGGATAGTATTACGCTTTGCTTGTTCCATATTCAGTTTTGAAGCCAAACTTGTTTGAGTCCATGTGAAAGGGTTCATTGTTTTATCTGGGGGAAGATTTCTTCCAATAAAGATCAATGTTGGCCCATGATTTTTGGGAAATTTTTGATTTGAGTTTGACACCCCTGAGCTAAAGGAACAGGAAGACATGGTGGCCTCGGTCTAACCTCTTTCTTAGCATGTAGGTAATCACGAGCTCCTCCACCGCCGCCATGTTTGTTAGGGTGGAAAGAGAACTCGCAGAGTGGACGCGCTACTTAACGAAGACAAGAATAAGACACTGACAAGAATAAGACAAAAGCCAAGATGGCTGGCACAAGTTCGATCGCATACTTGTTTAAAATGAAACATTATTGGAGATAAAATAGTCCTTTATTAGACCCACAATGGGGAAGTTCTCATCATAACCAGTAGCAAGGACAGTCAGGACGGAACTAAATAGGACGTGTAAACATGCATTGATGCAGCAACATGTCTCGCCAGCTATGGCTGAACACTTTACGACAATGAACGGACAAAGTATCGATTGTCACATAACGTTTTAACGAAGGGAATATTCATGCAAGAGCTCGATATATGTGGCCTAAATAGACCTTTTCACGAATCATCATATATCATCCCCAGTTTACAGCTCCCATATATTCATCGCGACGATTTCTCCTGACCATTAATACTGATATTTTTCACATAAGGTTGTCTCTGTATGGGGGGGACAATTACTCCTAAATCAAAATTATTACATTAATTACATTTATCTGGGAATTTAAATGGCGTTTTATTCAGACACTGATTTCTTTTTCTTTGTATTTTTTCCTCTTTTTTAAAGGTAGCTTGCAGAGCAAATATGTATGATTATTGCCGTGTGTGTGTGTGTGTGGGGGGGGGGAGTAATTGGTGGTTACAGAAATGCATTTAATGGTTTGATATCACATTAAAAGTCCAATTGCAACCACCTGTCGTTAACCCTATTGTAATTTGCCGTCACTCACTTCAGCTCAGACGAGCCCCTGCTCTCAGACAAGCATTTCATTTTTTGTTCATTCATTTCGGTGACAAATCTCTCTTTATTATTCTACTTATTATTATTGCTATTCGTCTTCTTCTGAGTGAGTTCCACTGAATTCCGACATTACTGATTTCAATTGCTGGGGAACCAGTTGTCACGAGTCGCCTCGCTCCCTTACTCTGCACTCGACTGAGCCAACACGATACCAGGACGCTCAAAGCTGAATGTCTGCTTTGAGTCTCGATTCAATCCCGCCAGGATGCGTCACACGTAAACTTTAAAAGGTCTTTTCTCTTTGGATTAAATTTAGCACATGAAGTGCCGCGTTGTGCAACAACCACCCGGCGTCACCTCATGTTCGGAGGCCTTCTTCCAGCCGTCAAACCAAACTGGTTTTGATATCTTCCATATTCCCCCTGCGGCATCAGCATGTAGCGCTGCTATGATTAGCAATGACGTTACACACACACGCTGGAACGCACGCGGCGGAAAGATCCGAGCTCAATGCGGGCGGCCTTCTGCCTCGACTGGTTGGCGCAGAAAGCCAAGGAGAAAGCGAGAGTGCGGTAGAGACAGAGGTGGTGTGAAGGTTGAGTGGCACACAAAGAGGTCGCCTTCCTCCGTCTTGGACAAAACCATGCAGGTTCATTGGAAACTTCCCGCCCCTCCGAGTCCCTCGCTTCAGGATAGGCAAATGAATGCGCGTCTTTGTTCATGTGCATCCTGATCTCGACCCCTCACCCCTGGACGCTGCTCTATGAATATATTTCGTATTCTTTATTTTATACATGCAGCAAACAACCATTTGAAGTGCAAATGTGTGTGAAAAATCATTTGTCTTCTACGTGGCGATCAGAGGAAAACACTGAGAGGGGAGAGGAGAGCGAAAAAAGAATTCTATTCCCTCCAAGAAATAAGTGTTTGCATGATTTTGTTTCCAGATTGAAAGTAAAGGCTGAACGTGGATCCAGGGGCCGCGTGGCCCAGTGTGCCTGAACCAGGAAGCAGCGGGATTGAAACCAGACACAAACAAGGGAATGTAAACAGGTGATATAAATAACCGGCCTGCGAGCGCATACGTGCGCGCGTTCCCCCGCGCAGGCGTGCGGACGCCTGCTCTCAAAACAAAAACAAAAGAGCATCCGAGGGCCACCGTTGACTCCCCGCGCGCTGGTAGCACCTGTCCTCTCCTAATCCCACACGACGAGCTCCATCTGATCGTCCAGATTCCCGTCAGAGCGCCAGGCTTTGAAGCGTTTAATCACGCTACCCAACCCGTCAGATTACCCTGCTGCCGGCAATTTATTCCCCCGAACTCATGATTTTAATCTCCTCTAATGCCGTTACAGGTCAGAGCATCGATGCCAGATGATATCAATATATTACGACGAGCGTTGGACAACACCGTCTTTTTAGAGTTGTCTTTGCAGCTGCGTGCACCAGAAACGTCGGACATTATCACGTGGGAAAAGGAGCACACGCTAAATTCAGCCGCTGACCGCGCAACCTGGCACCCAGGTGTCAAGCCCCTCCCCCGCCCCGGTTTCAGAAATGCAGATAAACCCAGCGCTCTTTGCGTTTTGTGCAATGCATAGCGGCCGCTCGTTGTCGAGCTGCGTCTCCGAAAGCAGAGATCCTGAAGCGAGAGTTAAAAAAAGTAACCCGAATCCATGTCATCTGGTACGACATATTTATCGAGTAAACCCAGTTAGGAAGCTAATAGCGTGCTTGTGATGTCATTTTGACGGATTCATCCAACCGAAACGTTCAATACTGTGTTTGCGATTCGCATGGATCGTGCCCACTGTCTTATTCACAAATGCGCATCTGTTCGCCGACGTGTGTCGATCTTGCATCTTGCAGGCGCCGTGCCGTGGCGATTTCAAACTTTCTTTCAGGGATGCGACGTGGCACAAACGGGCTGAAACAGAACGCTCAAAACTGTGACATTGTTGTGAAAATCACACTTGATGGTTTTGCACGAGGCCCGACATGATCACATTGTCATGTTGTTTCCGCCGCATTCAATCTAATAGCCCGGATTATTGTAAATAATTGTAATAATATGTAAATAATTTGAATTTGCGCCACCGAACCCACGGGAACCGGGAACCTGATGCGAACCAGAGGCGGAAAGAGGAGTTACCATCATAATAAGTAGCTTTTAGCCTTAATAGGTATTTTCCTGGTCCTGGTTGCAGTCCAGTCCTGGAACTGGACTAAAGGTCAGGTTTGAAATGGGAATATGTTTTCAATACGCAGAGGGCTCCTCCTGTGTCTTCCCCAGGCACTCCGCATCCACCCCCTTTTTTTTTTTTTTTTTTTTCAGCTCTCCATTTTTGTGTGATGTTCTAACTACCGAATCTCACGCGCGGCCCGCTGCCGGTCCGCAGATGTGACGGAGGACCGAGGCACGCACCAGCTCCGCCGTCCAAACCGACCGGCTCTTAGTTACGGGAACTTAAACGCATGGCAAGGCGGGTAAATCGGAGCGCCGCTTGTTGTGCTTTCCTTCTGGAATGCCGTTATTCGGCGCAATGGTCATCTTATCTCCAGGCAAATGAGCAGCCGCGGCCTTGGGCTGCTCATACAAGCGACCCTTTCTCTTTTCCCAGCGGCGAGCTTTCTTTCATCCCTTCTGGGTTAAGAGAATTACAACACCACTCTACGGCGGTTACAGACCAGTTTGTTTAATGGTCAAAGTCAGAGAGTTCCGCAATCCTGGCTCGGAGCTAGCAGGTGTCAGGAACGGGGGCTTAAGCGGGAATCTTAACGGTTATTGAGGACGCCTGGGACTAACGGGTCGGTCGACGGTAACCGTCTTAACAAATGAGGGTTGCAATGTCGGACGGTTCGACCTAACATGTTGACCAGCAGTCACCTGAAAGCCTACCAGGAAAGCAAAGTGAACCAATACACTGATTAAAAAAAAAAAAAAAAAAAAACCTGTTTGCTTTGGTTGGCGAATAAATAAAACGAGACGGGGTCACGGAGTTTAACGGTGAAGACGTGGACTTTTATTCAGCGGCTGACCAAAGTTTTTATCTGTAACGTCGCAGCCGCAGCGATGATGGTTTTCACAATCTGGATCCACGCCGACGCTCCGTGGGCTTACAAAACACGGGAGTAAAGTCAACCAGCCAGACATCACTCAATCACTCATTCACTCACTCATTATCCGTGACGCTTGTCCTGCAGTCAGGGTCGGAGGGGAGGGGGAGGGGGGGGGGCTTATTCCAGCTGTCATTGGCCGACAGGCGGGGTTCACCCTGGACCGGACACCGGTCGATCACAGGGCCACATGTACAGTAGAGACATTCAGCCTCACTCACTCAGTCACGATAGGTAGAGACACACGACCATTCACTCACTCCTTCACACGTCACATGGAGACATACATCCATTCATTCATTCACTCAGCCATTCATATATGATGTAGCTATACAACCATTCACTCACTCACTCATTCACAGGTCATAAAGAAACATGCAACCATTCACTCATTCACATACCATATGAACCTACAGCCGTTCACTCGCTTATTCACAATATCGTGATACAAACAGTATATATGTGTATAGAGATATACAGGCGCTAGTTGTCTCATTCACACGTCAGAGATGTATCACCACTCACTCACTAATTCAGATGTCTTATAGAGACGTACAATCATTCGCTCACTCATTCACACGTCACATAGAGACATTTATCCATTCACTCATTCACATACCATATAAATGTACGACCATTCACTCGCTTCTTCTAAATATAGAGCGATTCACAAGTCAGAGATGTATCGTATTCTCTCACTAATTCAGATGTCGGATAGAAATACACAACCATTCACTCACTCACTCATTCACACACCATATAGAAATACAGTCATTCATTCACAGGTCACATAGAGACATAAAATCATTCAGCCACTCATTCACAATATAAAAGACATGTATCCGTTCACTCACTCATTCACATGCAATATAAACGAACAACTGTTCAATTGCAGGTCACATAGAGACATAAAAACATTCAGTCACTCATTCACAAAATACCTTGACATATATCCATTCACTCACTCACTCATTCATTCATTCATTCATAGATCATATGGCCATTCAACCATTCACTCCCTCATTCCCACGTCATACAGGGACATGCAACCATTTCTCTCTCCAGCACGCCGTCCTACTTTCCTTCACCATATACCGTTCATTCTGAATACCCAGCGGGAGCCCGGGAGCCAATGGGGTCGATTTGGTCGTTGGTTATTTGGCCGTACGTCACAGCTTCTTTGAGCAGGAGGATGATTCATGGATTTCAGAAAAAAACTGACAGCCTTCTCACATGGAAGGTTTTTTTTTTAGGGGTTTTTTTTGGGGGGGGGGGGGGGACGGCTGGAATTAATAAAAATGGCTCCCCCAAAAAGGCCAAACCCGGTTTTTTTCTGGGGAAGAGCGGGCCCAGCGCGGCTTTCCTT
>CAAKHD010007507.1:209068-249309 GCA_901007705.1 Fistularia tabacaria
CCGGCCGGGTCGTTGCGGGGGTGGCGGCGGGGGGGGGGGGGGGGGGGGGGGGGGGGGGGGGCACAAGAGATCTCGCCAGTCCTGCTTCTTCACATCATGACCCGTGGACCCCCCCGTTGACGTACCTGCCGTGTGGTCCGATGGAGACGGGGCCCTTACCTCTTTGCACTGTTTTGCACCGGCTGGTGTTTCAGAGAGCTTTCTCGGTCCGGGGACGTCCATCGGGATTCAGGCGCCGCGGCCGTGCACCCTTGTGGACATGGTGTACCTGCCAGGCACGCTTGGACCAAGGATGTGTTTCTTAGGCAAAGGAAACACTGACGCTTTGAGCAGGAACCTGAGTTTGCCTTCCCAGATCTCCCACAGGACCCTCCGGCTGAGCCAGGTTTCCACTCTGCTCTCAACTATCTGCCTGGCTTGTGGAGTGGGAGAGCCTGAGAACATGCAATGAAGGACCTGCTTCACCACCAACATCCATCGATTTGTTCTCCAGGGACCCGATGCTGCTAACCCCCCACCCCACCCCCCGCTATGGCCATCTGCCTCCTGTCACCGGGGGAGGGGGGGGAGTCCCGACGTCTCTCATTTCCGACGACCGCTTGAGGGTCAGCTGTCGCAGTTGCTACATGTGGGAGCTGAGCATGTTTGGATGCTCTCAGCGTTTCAGAAGGCACTGCCGTGCAACGTTCACGTTTGCAAGGGAGCGGAGGACTTCCTCTGCTCTATCTGCTTGAGCTCTTCTCCGTGCCTCTGACCGGCTCGACACAGACCGGCTTTTCAGATGCTGTTGACACAGGACAAGCAACGACCGGCTTTTTGGGCTTTTTCTAGCCGATGCCCGAAGCAGCTGCGGTCGGGGGCCGTCTTCTAAAAGTGTCAGTAAAGACAGCGAGGCCCTCTGTGAAGTATTTACCATGTTTAAAATATAGTAATTTTAGAAACATTTCATTGGGTCAGTCGCCGCCAGCGTCCTGTGACGTCATGTCTCCGAGGCCCCTGTTGATTGTGGAACACGAGAGACAGCTGGCGGTCGGTCTGGTGCTCATCTGCCCATACGAGCTACGACCCTGTAGCAACCGCAGGCGGCATCAGGCCCAACTCCGTGCCGGCGGTCTGCGATCTGAACGCCAAACAGACCTTCAAAACAGCCCCAGCCAGCATTGCCTCTGACGCTAATGTTACTCTGACGCCATGCCCGAGTAACATCATTAATACCGATGTGTTTTCCTCGCACAATTGCGGCGCTCGTCTCCACCTCGCGGCTCAGCCGCCGCTTTATTCGGTCTGTGGGCGATAGATAACATTTTCAAGCAAGCTGACAATGCGAGTCCTTGTTCAGTTATAGGTGTCTACGGGACCTCACTTGGCTCCAGCAGGCTTACAGTGTAATAACAAAGGATTAGCCGATGTTATGTCCCACATACCTGCCCCAATAACTGTTTCCCATAGTTTAGCCTCTGCTTTCTGCATGTAGCCGAGCGTCACAATGGGGCCAGTGTTTGTGTGCGTGCACCTGTGAGTACACACATCCACCCAGGTGTTGTAATTGTAGAGGGCCGGAGCAAAACCTCTTCAGATGGAACATAAAGGTGGAGAGATAAAATGCAGACACAGACGCGCAGAGATGGCGCTGTCACGTCCATTTACAGACTCCTCCGCCGTCTCCCTTTACATTTCAGCCGGAGGAAAAAACCTATCTGTGCGGCAGGCAGCCCAGTTTAATGACCCTAAATTGCATCAATCACGCTGCTATTCTAAATCCGTGTGTCTATGGAAATGATTGCCGAAGCTAAAGAACATTTTGATGGAACGCGTGGCCGAGGAACATTGTTTTTTTTTTTTTTTTTTCCTTTTCTTTTTTTTTCCAGATGACTTGAGGTTACCTAGGTGACCAGAACAAAAGAGCATTGGGGAAACACATTATCTTGTCATGATGCTGATGGAATTATCACAGTGCTGCTATTAGTGCATGTGAACACCGAATGGTAAAATAAAAAAAATAAAAAAAGAAGTTGGTATTCAGAACTTTAGCACAGAGGGTTCAGAGCGGAGAAGTCGTTCTGGATTCAATCATCAAGCCTCCAATCAAACACATAGAAGGTCTCATCAAAACTATGTACGTTGCTACGTTGGTGATCAACCCAGCAGCAGATCCTCACGGGAGCACCGACAGAAAATACGTCTGAATTTTACCGCCTTCCTCCTGTTAAAGCGCCACCATACAAATTGTTCGACAAGATTTCTTTGCATCCTTAAAGTTTAGCTTCAAGTTTGCTATATATTTTTATTTTGTAAATGAGAACCGCAAACCTTTGAGATTTCCCAGATGAGTAACACTTGGCGATTTCAAGCCGCTGCTTCTGCTGCTCATTAGGCTCGGACTGAATTCTTCGCAGAGTATCAGTTGCGATTTTGCCTGTTGGCTCGAGCCAATTTGATTATTATTGTTTTCATTCAAAGAAATTGTGACCGACGACTCAAAGACTGTCAGCGCACTCACAGTTTTAACAAAGCAAAGGCCGTCAGCCGTCCTTCTTCTCCAACGGCTTTATTCGAACATTGTGCGAGGCTACGTCCTTGAAAACTTCATCAAAAAATACTTTGTGTTACTTTTGGCACATAGTGTTACCCCGGGGGAGAGAGTGGTTGGTCTCGGTGTTCAAAAGAACCAGAATTTATCTGCCACGCTTCGGGATACTAGCCTCCGTAGACTTTAACTCCGGAGCATTTCAGCAACCAGGAGATACCGTCGAGGAGACCTGTCAGGGAATCCGCGACTGTGTCCTGCACCTGGATGATGGAAGCAAGAGGTAAAAATCTCCACAAGCACAGATGAAACGAAACGTGACGGAACATCGCTTACCATCCAGGGATTCGGCAGGTCCGACAGTCCGAGCCTCCTCGCGACGTAAACGCAAGGAGTTCGACGCCCGGTCCCGTTTCGACTGACGCCGGTTTGCAGGCTGGAGTTCCCGCCTGTTTCGCCGTCCTCTCGGGAAACACACGACAGCACCAGCAGAGGCCTGGATGTCGAGCCCCAGTTTGGGCTCAGCAAAGCCCGGATCTGAGCCACCTCGGATTCGGCCTCATCTGTACAACACATGTTATTTTTGCGCAAGTCTGTTCCCTGATGGAGGCGGCGGGACCAGTTTCAAATAGGAACTTGTGTCTCACCTCTCCCGGGCTCCGCATTTGCGACATAGATGAAACCATCCACCACCTGGCACACCTGCTGCACCTGCGGAGCAGGGATATATATCGGGAGGCCCGCGTCGTCGCGTCCTTCCAGAATGAAGAGTTTATTACTCATGGTTTGCTTCTGCAGCCGGGCCATTTCCCTCTCAGCCCTGCACAGGAACACGACTCAATGTCACGAAAAGGCCAAAAAAGGACAACAATTCAAGCGCGTGTCAGCGGGGACAACCTGCTTACCTGTTGGTTGAGTACAGAGTGAGGATATTGAACTTATGCTGGTTGTTGAAGGTGTAGCTGATCCCGGAGCCGACTCCTGAAACAAAGCGCAGACCTTTGTTTGGGGTGCAAGACTGACAGACATTTTGATAACCGGTAACCCGTTCACACAGCGATGGGCGGCAGAGCTGCCATGTAAGGCGCTCAGCAGGGGATTCAGTGCCTGCAGTGACAGGAGGAGCCGGGAATCCAACCGCCAACCTTCCCATTGGAGGGACGCTCACTCCAACGACTCATAAAATCATTGGGCTGACACTGCCACCTACTGGTGGGCACTCGGGACACTTTTCATGCAGAGAATTCAGTTTCGGATTTTCCAAAGCAGTTTGTGTCGGGAACTTCTGGTCAGGTTGAGCAGATTTTAAGATTTGTTTCTGTGTTTGAGAGCCAGGGTGAAGCTACAGCTAAGCACCTCTGGACTAAGATCTTGAAATTGGCCTTTGCTGCGTAGTCAACTCCAAAAAAGACATTTAAATATCTCATAAGGTTTCCCTTTAATTATACAGCTTTGTTTTTTAAGTTAAAAACATGAAGCCATGATCAGCTTCTACCATGTGGATCCTTGTCTCCTGCTTTGTTTTTATGGCGTCTTTTATTTGCCATATGCTTTATGTTGCATGTTGCTTCATACCCCCGTTTCCAAAAGTGCTCAATAATTATTACATGATGTAGGCGATCGCAATTTTTCTATATAAGGTAAGAAATGTGTTATGTGAAATGAGTTATCGGGCATGGAGAGAGTGCTTTTACCATTTATCTGTCTTTGTGGAATTCCTGACACGGGAAGCACATCTGGGGCGTTCATGAGCCTCTTCACTAGAGAGACGTCCAGTTGCTCTATGCCTGCACCGAACATGGCGTAACGGGGCTCCGGCGAGGGAAGCAGAGACTGGAGGAAGGACGTCACGGCCTGGTACGGCGGCGGCGAAGGAAGCCATTTTTGTCTGCAGGACGGGCATCCTTTCAAGTATCTATCCAGACACAAAATAAAAATAAAATATGTCTACACATAAGGCAGTGGCCTGCATTGAATGAAAGACACCCACTCTGCCATGTAGTCGAGTTTCGGCGCCGCCGCTTCGCCTCCCTCTTCTTCCTCGGCATCATCCAGCGACTCGTTTTCACTGAACAGAGGTGCTTCAAGCAGGTCCAGGCGTGGCATGTGTAAATGGTCAATGGAGGCCCAGTAGGGCATGTCCCTGAGCAGGAAGAACCTCCACAGCAGTGGGTCTCTCACCACGGCCCTCCAGTATTTGCTGGTCGCTCCGAGGCGGCAGATGTCATCGGGCGACAAGAAGGTCATGATGAGAAACTGCAAGATCACCTTTGGGAGCGAGTACGGAACATTGACAGCATTCAAACCTCGGAAAAGAATTTAAATCGTAGGACATAGTCTGGCAGTTCACGAAATATCAACAGGAGGGGAAAAGGACTTGAGGATTACAGACTACTTACATTTCTTTTTTGTAAAACTGAGAATATCCAACAGGTTAGAAGAAAATTTGATAAAAATGTAGAACTCTTGACGAATTGCAAAGCCTGACTTTAGAAATTAATAATCAAATAAGTTTGGAGGAGATACTCAACATGCTAACCTTTACCCTTATGACCATGATTTTTTTTTTTTTTTAAATCTTTCAAAACTACGGTCAGTCTTCTATTGAATGAAGCACAAACTTGACACCGGTACCAGTCGATAGCTCACATTTAGCAGAGCCCTAATCCACACATTAATCCTAATCCTCACCCTAGCTCCAGCCTTAAGCCTAACACTAATCCTAAACCTTATCCTGGCTCCAGCCTTAACCCTGACTCTAACGCTCCATCTAACTCTGCGACCCAAAGTCGGACAAGCTTGGCAGTGGTTCTGCTGGAATACCCACACCAACACAGTGAGGCGGGTGGGTCCAATTTCCATCGCTTTTTCTCATACGGATCTTCAGACAAACCGCTTTGAGAATCTCGCTTTGGTGATGGTGGTTATAACCCCCTTCCCTAACCTTAACCTGCAGGACCATTACTTTTCTTCTTTTATTAAATCCTTCAAAACGAGTGTGAATTATCTAGTTAATGGAGCACAAACTTGGTACCGATGGAAAACCCACATTAACCTGACCCCTAACCTGTCATCCTAAACTTAGCTTCAGCCTTAATCCTAACCCCAAAGACAACTCTCCGGCTGAAAGTTGGACAGGCTTGGGAGTGGAGCTGTTGGAAAGCCCACCCAAGACAGTGAGTGGGTGGGTGGGTGGGTTGAATTTCCATCCCTTGAACCCCAACCCTGACTCTAACTCCAACACCAAGGACCATGATGTTTTTTTTAAATACTCCAAAACTTGTTCTTTCCCTTTCGCCGTCGCAACAGCGAATCAATCTTCTCCATCTAACCCTATTCTCTGCATCCCCCTTTCTCACACCAACTACCTTCATATCTTCTCTCACCATGTCCATAAACCTTCTCTTCAGTCTTCCTCTAGACCTCCTGCCTGGCATCTCCCATTCCAGCATTCGGCTACCAATATATTCACGATCCCTCCTCTGTACATGACCCAACCATCTCAGTCTGGCTTCTCTGACTTTCTCTCCAAAACATCTAATATGTGCTGTCCCTCTGATGGAATCATTTCTGATGCTATCCATCCTCGTCACTCCTCCAAAACTAGTGTCAACAATTTGGCAAAGAGCTTGGAACCAATGGAAAGCCCACACTTACCAGAGCCCTGACCTGAACTCTAAGCCCAGCCCTGCGTGGGAAAACATGTTATTGTGGTGTTCTGTTACTCTGGAATGACAGTTATCCTATTTTTGTTGCAAACTCCTGCGAGGACACTGTCTCCACGCAGGCGCAGCTGTCTTACCGGTAAGCTTCCCAGAATCCCCGGTTCCGGCGTTTCCTCTCCAGGGTCCAAGGCAGAAGTGTCTTTGCTGTCCTCTTTGCCTCTCCCGGGGAAATATCTCTCTCCGAACTGCCGGAGGCTGCGAATCACGGCGGACTCGCTGAGCTGCAGGACGCTCCCTGCCATGACTTCAAATCAATGATTTAAGACACTTCCGTGTTGCTGGACACCGCAAAATACTGTAGTTTCGCGCAAGTTGAGCCCCGGGATGCGATTTAAAAATGAAATGGGTGTTCGCCGGGGTTTCGCAGCAACAATTTAAGAGTGGCGGTAGACATCGTTGAGTTTGACGTTGCCATCGAGGACGCTTCCGTGTTGCGAGCGGCCGCGGGGCGTTGTGGGTATTGTAGTTTTGCACGACTTCCGGTGCGAGCTCGTTTCTTAAAACAAAGTGGGTGTTTATTGTCAACAAGGACAAAACAGAATACGATTTTCATCCAAACAACACAGACTTTGTATTAATAGTTATACTATTAAAGGTACTGAAATGGCAGAAAAAAAAGGAATTTGCCAGTAATGGGAGTACAAGTGATGCGTTTCAAAGCTGGAATGGTTATACATACATCCTCAAATTGTTTCTGAAGAACTTTCTGTGCCTTTGTATTTGTTTTACCCACTTACATAAAGTATACAATGTATGCAATAATATATTAAAAGCATAACAAAATGGCAAAACAATAAATAAAATGTTTCTGTGCAACGTTTCCTTTCCAGCTGAATTATCCTTAAATTTGTAAGAATCATATAAAAGAAGAAAATGTCATTTTTTATTAATAACTATTTTTTTTATATTAATGTTATTACACATTCTCAGAGCAAAACAAGTGCCCCAGTCAACAGTCTGGAATCAGGATGATAACTGCTTTTTCAGCAGAATGGGGCAAAACATATTGGACAGCCATGTCTGCAGCCCCTGCCAGTTTTACACCACCTGTCTTATTCTTTATGATCCATTAATTGTCTGCTTTGGCCAGGGCCGTTTGCATTGGGATGAGGTTGCCTGTTGACACTGATCTAAAGGCTCTTCCTGAAAGACATTATCTCCTTGCTTTCCACCCCACCGTATCCCACCTGGTGGGTTCCGAGTGGGGCAGATAGACACTGAATACTGATCATAGATCGGTGCCTGAGGGCAACTTCAACACAGAAGCAGCTCTGTTCACTGTAAAATACTAAGGATTTCCTTGGCATTCTCTGTATTCCAGCCTTGGCCCTGGAGAGGACCCTCACAGGCCAGCACATATTTGTTTAGGATCTGTGTGCCAATGTCCCGAAACTGGAGGCGCTCTTCTTTACATTCCATAGTGTCGGCACTGCAGTCCTCGTACTTGACTGCCCAGAAGCACATTTCCCCGATGTACATCATCGTCAGCAGATGTGTGTCTGAGAAGATGCCTGATGGAAGATGAACAGGAAGGGGGGCACGATCATAAAATAAGCAACATTCCCATGCATTACGGAAAAAAGGACAACGGTCGAAAATGTTTACCTTCGGATAGGAAGTTTGCCGTGGCAGTGTCGTGGAGCACAACCCCATCATTGAGCTTAACAGAGTTTCTCACTTGCAGCATCCGCATTAGGTAGCGCACACCTTCCTGGATACACTGGAAGAAGATGTTCATATCTAGATTAGGCAAGTGACCGGAAATCCAAAATGTCATGGAATAAAAAAAAAAAAAAAATCCTTTTCCGCAATGTGTTATGTTATTATTATATGTACACATTATATTATGTTTGAGTGTGAGTAACAATGGGTTATGACTTTTGAGCATCTGCATGATAGTTAAAATATTATGCACATTTAAAAAGATGTCATTAAGATATCTCATGATGCAACATAAGATCCTGTCATGGAAAACACAGCGTACACTGTTTTTTTTTACGTGCGTTTATTAGTTGGACAGTGATGTGGCTTATACCATAATTTTTCCCAAAAGACCCTGTTATTAATAATGTGTTTTTTTGGTAAAGTGACAGGTCTTATGAAGACCTGTAAGACAGTTTTCAAAAGTGAACCGTTGAGTAGGTGTCAAATTCACTGTCAAAGCGAAGTTTATGGACAAATGGGAGTCCCTTCTGACGTGTTCTCTGTTAAATGCTGCATTATCACTTGTATCTCACGCGACATTGTCACATAAAATTGGATTGCAAACATTATTTTGCTGCATTCTAGCTTCTTTTGACAATTCTCCAACGACAATCATCTAGGTGGGAAGGGAAATTCCCTTGATCACTCAAATGGTCAGAATTTGCATAAATAATTATGTTTGCTCAAACAAAAGAGTTAACGTAATTAAAATATACTGTACATCTATGTTCTTATGGTATAGATGTATTGTTTTGATACGCCGGGATGCTATTTTTCCCACTCTAAGAATTCTAAAAAGGTCAAAACGAATGCAATTCACAACATTAATCAACATTTATGATGCATTTTGCATTAGATGTAAGTTAGGTATCTGGTTTATCTCGTGATGAACCTGCAGTGTTGTTAAAATGGACTGACCAAGCTGGCAAAGCCTCATCAAACTGAAACAAACCCTCCTTGAAATTATCTCTGCGAAAAATGCAACAGTAGAGCTTTGGCACCACTTAAATAAACTGAAGTAACCTCACACACTGCGGCAGGAAATGAGGCTTGCTGTTAATCGCAAACCATAACAAAAAAGTGTTTCGATAAGCTGGCTCAGGGCCATTTGGTTCAGGGCGGTGGGATGAACAGTAGTCTTCAAGGAGCTTTTCGCACAGCGTATGGAATTACTGTCTCTGGAAAAAAAAACACTCAGTGACAGGGCAAAGTCTGTCTATTGGATGTAACGTTAACACATTGTATGCCTGTAAAATTAAAGCATTTCAAAAAAATATATAGGCTTCTGTGTAAATGTGCAGCATTGATATTATGTGTTTCCACTGACTGACATCAGCTAAACCACCTGACCAAGTCCATTTCACACAAAGTTGTGTAACATGCATACACATACGCTCCATACCCAATACAGTTTGGTTTAATTGCTTTTAAAAACTTTACTTCTTGAAATGAGGTCTTCTCTCACTTCAACACATGTTGCGTGTTAAAGAAATTCTACAAAGTAGGTTTGTGTGTGCACCCATGTCTGGCTGCTTTAAGTTTAACCCAGCATGGGAATCAGACCGTTCAACCTGCTTTCGGCCAGCTATCAATTAATAGGCACATTGTTGTTACATACTTAAACTACTCGAGATTTAATTGGTCAACATCGCATTTCAATATAGCAAAATTCATTGGATCTACTATTGTAAGTGTTCAAAGTATGGCACCTTAAGGAACGTCTCCTTGTTTTTCTTGATCCATTGCTTTCGTTGATGAAGGGTGTGGCAGTACATGTACAGCAGAGCGCCACGTCTCCAATAGAGGCATTCTAATAACTCCAGGCCCAACACAGCCTGCACCTATTAGAGACCAAATGACATGGAAAGCATGGTCACGAACAAAAATGCGGCCACTTGGACCAGCCATACAATCCATAAGAAGTCGGACACAAGCCTTCTCTAGCCAGAAGGCCTTGGCGTTTTGGAATAAGCAGCACAGGAATTGCCATTTTGCAAACAAATCTGTGAGAGACTTCTCGGATGTTTAAAAATTAACGTTCTCCAAAGAATTAAAAAAGGGATTTGAACACTTCAACCTCTACAGCAGAGAATGTTATTTAAATATTCCAGGAATCAAGAGACGTTTGACTGCCTAAAAAGTGAGCTTTGTAATCTTAAACTAAAGACCTGAGACCTCTGATTCCTCAGAAGGGACTGGATTAAGATTCTTTTTGTCATCTGTAAGAACCACTTATGTTGCGCTGATATAGTCTTGTCAAGAACAACTCCATAGATTTAACTCCTTAAAAGGCCAGTGAAAATTCACGCTGCTAAAAGCAAACCTTGTGTTCACAGTGCCCACAAGCAAATGTATCCGGCCTCTAAGATAGATTTCGTGGCAGTGGAAATCCACATTTGAATTTTTCCTAACTGATGTTGTGTGCTCAAGATCAGTGATGACAAAGAGTCAGTGTTCTTGACAGAGGTGACGCATTTCTGGGATAGCATCATTCATGGCCCCAATTTTAGACTTTCTGGAGGAAATAAATTGCTTTCAAGTTGACATCCTTCCTATGAGTCCCTGCCGACTGAAAGAGGCCAATACGAAATAACAGTGCACATTACAAAGGCATAGCTGTGGAAAGAGGGAATATATAACAAATTCTGAAAGAAAGGATAGAACAGCCAAGCTGCCACACAAAAGCACAACTGGAGACTATTTTTGAGTGAAAAACAAACTAAATAACCACAGAAATGCACTTTCAATTGGTATCTTCAGCCCTCAAAGACATTGCGAGTGCTGTGAATGAGGACTGGCATAATACAAAATGCGAAATGGATGTTTTTTTTTTCATTTAAGTGATATAATATCTACATTTGAGAATAGCTAAATAACTAAGTAAGTAAATAATTAACATTAAGAAAAGAGAACATCAAATGATGTGATTTAGTACAGTATTATCAGTAACTTACCAATAAATCACTATTTTGATTTGACATATCACAGTGTTTTCAACATACAGTTTGAAAAAAGTTAAGTAGGCAAAGTATTTTTATACACAGACAGCCGATGCACGACACTAGTGATTTTACAGGAGCTCTGATTCTGAGGTAATTCAAATAATAAGTATACAATCCTTTAAGTTTAACGCATGCACACCTCTTGTGCTGGTGCTAGTCTCCCAGCCAAAACTTCTGGCTCGGTCAAATCTTGTAGGAGTTGCTGGATTTTAAATGGTGAACAGTCTTCAGGGAACTCCTGGTCCACCAGTTTATTCTCTTCATAAAATGTGACGTCTAGGATCACCTACGGAGCAAAATCGAAATAAGTTGAAAGTATGTGCAAGACAAAACGAAAACCACAGTGCAAGGCGTTTTTCACATGACTACTACTTCTTTTCTGTTGGCTGCTCCCTTCAGGGGTCACCACAGTGAGTCCTAGTCCTCCATCTCAGCACATTCTCTGTATCCTCTTCTCACGCCAACTAACTTCATATCCTCTTTCACTACATCCATAAATCTCCTCTTTCACATGACAGACTTTTGTTAAATGCCTTCAATTAAAACACCAAGCAATCCAAAAATGTACATGCTTGGTCTAAAGCACCACCTATATCCGTTAAACTGTAAAGAAATCAAGGAGTTTATATGATAAAATGACGAGAGTCAAACATGTTTTAATTATTATGCGTTAGGGATTTTTTTTTTTATTAATACGAACAAAGTTATACTTGAAATGTACCCTATAGTTGTTAGCGTCATTGTCAGTAAGCGTCTCTATTGCCATTTGTCTGCTGTGAAAGGAATGTACAAAGTAACAATTGTCTGTTTCATCATATTTTTGCAGCATTCATGACAGTAAAAATCTTGAATCTAGTTGTAACATTTTGTAAGATTGCAAGCAATAACAAGTAATTATAATGCTGTTGGAGTACCTGCGTGTAATCCTGCAGCAGCTTGGAAAGGCTACTACTTTCCCCTCCTTGTCTGTAATAGCTTTTCAACTTGTCTAGGATGGCAGATGCATTCTGTAAATAGTCGTCATCTATTAAAGGACAGAACATTATTATTAAATCGAAAAGTAATCGGGGGAAAATCAGGTCAGAGTCGTGCTGCTTAGCTGGTTATGTGACCGGCGGATAGTACTTGCGCACATGTGCTTATCAAGTTTATATTCCGATAATTTCAAACGCTGCAAAGTCGAACCGTGCGTATACACCGACGAGGCAAAAACTATAACCTTATCTGGTCAAAATGAAGTTTCACTTCGTAACAATGCGGCCTGGACATAATTTCGTGGCTATCTTCAGATCGGAGCTCGTCATTCCTCACGCAACGATATGTAAAACAGCCAACGACATGGTTTCATTTTTGCTAGCGTTAGCAAAGTAACGGTAAATTAGCCGAAATACCGCACGTCTTTCAAAAACAAAAATCCGCCCGTCGTTAGCTAAACGTTAACACGGCGTTCGCGTTAGGACACGACGTGTCATCTGATAGTTGACAGTTAGGTTGGTTCATTTTATTTGGAAAACGAATTCCAAATCTAATAACATCTGAACGCAAACGCTTCAGTTGCGAGCTATGTCAGATAGCGATAGCCACCTTGCTAGTTAGCTCATAAACCAAACAAAGCTTGTCCGGCGCATATTTAACTAGTGCCGAAAACAGGTAAACAGCAAAAAGCTTTGACATCGTTCACTCATACCTTGTTTTTCTGTTCTAAGACTTGAACACTTGATATCTAACTCAAATATCCGTCTTTCCAACTCCAAACCTTGTCGCCTATAGTCGTCGGCCATGACTAAACGTAATCGTCGGTGACGAGTACGCGCACGTCAGTGCGCGGATCGATACCAAAATATCGATACGCCCGATACCGGATATTTACGGTCTAAAATTGATTGTCCTCTTAGAACGTCGATATTTTTTTGAGATTAGTAGGAAACATGTCATTTATCTTTAATAACAACAAAGGGGAAAGTAATCTCACTATCGGGTTCTCGTCTATATGAGATAGTTGGAACAACTACTTCATCCACCTGACGGTCAGATGTGATAGAAATGTTATATCATGAAGATTCAACGGATGGTGGTTGGAATCCCTCTAAGTTGAAAAGACGGTAAGAAAGAGACACGCTTCTTCAACAACAGGTAAATTTAATGTCCACGCTTCATATACGAACTGCATGTCCATGAATTGACCAATCAGAGGTGGAAGAACTTACAGGAATGCTGGGCTTTGAGAAGATTTTGACCACGAGACTCGTGTGAAACTATCATCTCAAATCTAAAGACTAGTTTTTAGAGTTTTAAGTCTTAGCCCAGTCTCACCTTAGTCTGAGACAAAAGACTATGAATGTTAAAGCTAAAGACTTTGCAAAGATTTTAAAAAGGCTCATTGAAAACTACAACTCTTTTCCCATCATGCAATTTTTTGCCGTCATGCTAATACCAGGTTTCCTGTTTCTGGTTTTGGTGGAGCTCATCTGTTGGTTGTTGTTTCAGTCTTTACGGTGATGTAACACTTGGAAAATACCAAACACATTTGATATTGTCAGAAGCCCCAAGACTGAGCTATGATCGCACTAATAGCTGCTTTTGGACAGAAACGTTCTTCTTGCACAGCTCTTAGAACTGTCCAGCTCGAATTTCGGTTGGGGAACTAGCATCCTCCAGGTGAACCTTTTGGTTTTAAATTCTCAAGGGCAGTTCCGGACACCGACAAACAACTCCCCACAAAGAAGAGGATGACATCTCAAAAAACATGGAGGAGGAAACTGACACGGCGTTCATGTTCTGCAAGGCAGGAACTATAACCATAGACTATCAGATGACTGAGCTGATGTTATTTTCTTCCTGCACCGCTTTGCCATGTGAAGAGGCCCCCGTTAGCCGTTAGCAAACTCCGGATTTATTTTGGCCAAAATGTTGATATTCCACTGTGAGCGCTAGATATATATATTGGTGGTGTAGCAGGCTAGAGGACCTCTTTGACCTCTTTGTCAGTCCATTTCTCGCCGGTTCTGTCCGTTATTGTTGTAAGACGCAGGAAAACAGCTGACCAGTCCATTTCTCGCCGGTTCTGTCCGTTATTGTTGTAAGATGCAAGAAAAGTGCCTACCAGGGACTGCAGAAATTTTCAAGATTTTTCAACTCTGCAGTCCGCATAAAGTATCTGCTAATGGCTGTGGCTTATTAGCTCGACCAAGCACCTATATCATATGAGTTCTTATGGAACCATAAAAAACAACCTGCCTCGGCGTAGGAGCTGAAATGGTTCTGAGAACCGAGGTCCAAGGGCCCTGGTTCCGATGCTGTTGGAGTGCCAGAGAAACACGCATTCCTGAAGGGTATATGAACTGATAATGTTCCTACAGTGCAGAAGCAGCTATGAATGATACCCAGTTAGTAAGAACTACTTCAAATTCAAGTTTTTATTTCTACCCTGGGAGAAAATTCCCTCTTCTTCGTCCGCCCGTTGGTCATATGTGAAATATAGTTGCATAAATGTATAATGTGAGGATTGATGGGTGGTGGAGAGACGGATTTCTTCAGCAGCACTTCACAACAACTCTACCTGTTACTATCCACATGTCCAGGAACTGACCAATCAGGTGCAAGAACTCACACTATGGGAGCGATCAGTGAGAATCACAAAGGCAGATTGACTACAGTATCCCAACATTTTTCCATCCCTGCGGTAAATATATAATGTCCACGCTTCCACAGCTTCCCCAATTGACCCAATTGACCCCAATTCCTAAGTATGAAACACTTAGTGAAATGATATATATTATGCCCAAGCTTCCACAGCTTTGCATACAAACCCACTTCCTTGTTACGAACTACATGCCCATGAACTGACCAATCACAGGTAGAAGAACTTTCACTAAGGAAACTAACAGTTAAAGTCATAACAGTGGATTTACTTAAGCATTTCAAGTGTTTTCCAACGTGAAACTACATGACTATTTACTAAGATAAAATAACGTGAATGAAGCCGTTCCAAATGCAAACTATCGTCACTGCTATCGTCGATATCGGTGGGGTCGTACGTCACGACTGGTCACGTGAGGAGGGGGATTACTCACATGCTTGAACAAACGTCGTTTCCGAGAAATCGATTTCTTTCTCCACACCGACGCTACGTTTTTAATCGCAGACTATTGATGTATGATTATTTGTCGCGTTTCGCTCTGTTCAACGCGAACGCCGACACAATGTGCCGCATGACTTTTCAAGTGACGCATGAAATAAAAGTCAATTTAGCGCGGCGGCCGTGACGGAGCCACGCTTAGCTCACTTTCCACTCTGACATTCACGCACGTAGGAAAATCTAAAACTGTGTTCCAGACACCGCTTATCACATCAATAAAAACACATGAGCCGGTCGACACGGAATAAAGCTCAGAGGAAAATACCAAACACGAGTTTACTTAAAATTTAAAGACTCATTAATGCAAATTTTGCTGCTGTTAATCGAGCGAAAAGGCTGGTATCCCGACGTCTTTCAACGCCGCATAACCCCGCCCACCACATACCCTAAGCCAATGGCGTGGCTCCGAGCGAGGGGTGTCGCGGCTAACGCTAGCGGACGCACGTTGTGTCCGGCCGCATCATCTGTTGTCACAGCGTTGCGAGGTTCCCCCCCACAGACGCCGAGCTCGCCTCGTCCACGGTCAGTTTACACCAAAACATGGCGGCCCTCAAAGCTCTGTGCAGAGCGGAGACTTTAATCTTCAAACGTCTGTCCGGTTCACCTAGATCCACGTTTAACCTGAGCAAGGTTGGTGTTTTTAAACGCTTTCAGTCACTGTGGCTGATGATCACTGCTGACTGCACGTTTACAGAAGGTCATGCTGTTGCAGGATTTGATGTCCTCTACTTTTTGTTTGTCTTTTGTGAGTTGTGATATCACTTATTTTGCCGTTGCAGCATAGCTGAATCGGCTAAAACCCCGCATAGTTAAATAAGAACAAGGAATTGAAATCACTGATGGCTCGCTTAATCTGATTTTTGTTTTCAAGAGCAAACCTGCAGAATGTGTGATGTTGATCTTTGTCTCCTCCTTCAAGGGGGACACCGACCACACGGTCAACCAGGCAAGGTTAAATAGGTGACTGGGTGCACTTGGAGGAGAGGTTGCATAATTCACATCAACCAGCAAAGCTTTAGGCACAGTCCTTTTTTGTAATGTGACTAATGCCTGAAAACACGTGATAATGTTTACAAATATCACTTTCATAAACTCAAGATGTTATCTGATGCTTGCGCTGATGCTCATCATCTGAAATGTAGTTCTTTTCTGCGTAAGCAGAAGTACTGTAGTTATTGCGGCAAAGTTCATGGAGTGACTGGAACTTCAGGTCGACTGAATTCACGTGAAACCAGCTTTCATAAGTCAACAGTAATTGCACCCTTTTGTAACTCATTCCATGCAGAGTGTGTTATGGAAATGCAAATCTGAGGGTGTGATTGTGTGCAGGATACAAGGGTTGAAGAAATCAGCTGAACCCCAGACATGTGGCTGGTAAAGTTGGTAAATTTGCATTTATGCCGAGAGCCTAATCCCTTATATTCGAAGCCTGAGGCAAACAAAGGTACAGATCATGATCACCAATTAGAAGTTTGCCCGTGCCGCACTATTGAGCAATAACTTGACTTTAGGGGATTTTCAATTTGAGTATTTGGCTAATATCTTGTTGGGTTTGGACTCCCGGCTATGTGCCGCCTCTAATTCTCATCTCTTTGTGTTGCCAGATTAGTGCAGCGGGTTTGCTTATCTTTCTCTTTCTCCACTAAATAAACCGGATCAGCTCTTAAACACCCTCATCTGTCCTCGGGCGCCCGCCGTTTCTCATTGCAACTGGCCGCCTTTTCATTTTGCAATTTGGGGACCCGTGCACTTTCACCAGGAATTCTTCAGTTTTGATGGTCCTGCAGGACACGGTGCACATTTTTAAAGATTCCTATTCCACTTCCTGTGCTCTCGTTTCCAGGCCTGTGGCTGCTACTTGTCCACTTCCAGCCAGAGGAGCTCACAGTTCTACTCAGATCCGTCCGAAGCAGTCAGAGACATCCCCAATGGAGCCACGATATTGGTGGGAGGTAAGATCCCTGCATTCGTTCAAGTGTACGTATTTTACCCGGTATTAAGTATTGATGCGTCCTTACTGAAATATGTTCCAAGACATCCAATATCTGCTGGCAGAATCATGTTATCTCTTCATTGTAGTTGTTTTCGTTACAGTGTTGCAAATAATAAGAATATTGTTCAATCACTGTATGTTGCTGCTCAATCTATATTACGAGGCATGCTATTGAGTGTATGGAAACTGCTGTCACAAGAATGTTTCTTTCATTTTTACTCTCCGTGTTTGATCCCAGGCTTTGGATTATGCGGCATCCCGGAGAATCTCATCAATAGCTTACTGACGACGGGTGTGAAGGAAATAACGGCCGTTAGCAACAATGCAGGGTAAGCGTGCACATTCATGTCCTTCACGCATGCAGGGCCCGTTAGCTAAACAAGGAAAGCCAATAGGTGTTATTTAGTTAATTTGAGCGGATCCCTGGTGCGTTTTCTCTCTCGGGGCACTTTGTGCGCTGCCCTAGTTACAAAAAAAGGGCATTTCTGTGCAGACAAAAACCACTGCACCTGGAGCAGGTGTCCTCTCTGCACTCATCTCATCGACAAGTTAATTGTACATGATTTGAACTTTATCACACCCAGCTGCCTGATGACTATGGAAATTCTCACCGTTGAGATTCTGTTTCAAGAGGCAAGGCGTGTTTTTTGAATGTGGCAGATCAGACGATAGGAACGAGTTAGGGAAAAAAAACACGGATGGAACAAAGCAGAAGATCTCTGCGGCCCTGGAGGGTTTGGTATCTGACGAATAAGGATGGTGCACCTTCTCGCGGAGTGTTTGCTATGAATCATTTCAGATTACTATTTGTCTGTGTTTGAAAACAAAAGCGGGCCGGGGCGGGTCGGGGGAATGCTACGTTTTAAACATTTATCAAAGTTACCACAACAAAAGACGACACGCTCTGGATATTACAGCCTCTTTTAATGGTATTGGACCACTTCCAGCTACCAAAATAGCTTTGCTGCACCCCAGGCATCGATCTGACAACCCTCCGGAGTGATGGAATGCTGTTTCTCCACACTATTTTCTGTTATTTAATGATTTTATCGTTATGACGGAAAGTACTGTCTTGGGCTGTTCCGTAGTTCCAAGGCCATGTTTTCAAATTGATTCCAGGTCAACGCTGTGTATTTCCTCTTTGTTTCTTAGCAAGACTATTGAGTACAATTATCCTGGCGCCGGGATTGATCGGCGAAGCTCGGGTCTGCAGCTCATCTTTTCAAGCCCCGACCTCTTCCTGACTGGTTGTTTTGGTGGGACTGGAAGGAAGTTACCTGTCCTCCATTTTAGCTATTCACCCCCTCGAGATGGTAACCGAGTCTCCCCGGAGACCCGTTTCAAAGGCGTATTTCCAAATAGGCCATTCAGACCAGGAGAAATCCCCCAAAACATGAGCTTAGCTGTTTTATCTGAGTTGGAGGCTGTTGTAGTGACAGCCATTCTTTTGGTTGTCACACGGGGTGTGTGTGTGTGTGTGTGTGTTTAGTAATCCTTCCAGAGCTTTCCATGATGGTACATAACAATCGGCTGCCCGTCTAAAACCCCTCTGTGAATTCTAGTTTTTCATTGTTAGAACTTTAGTATCTCTATTATTTATTTATTTTTTTTTTGGCAAGTTGTTCAGCCTAACACCGGGTGGCTGAAGGCAAACTACGATTTATAGTCCAAGCTCAATTAAATGTCCTGATTTTTGTAAATAACACATGAGTTCTCATGCGTCGCAGAGAAACGGTCGGAACCCCTCGACGAACTTCAGTTTAAAACAGGAAAATGTGGTTCACAGAATGAAAGCAAATTATCACGACAGTCGTGGCAATAAAAGTAGAATATGCTGACTTGTGTGCATAACACGTATTCAAATAGGACTGATAGGAAAATTGATGACTAAATTACTGCTGGCAGCTGATTGTTTTTCAAAGCAACTGATCAGCATCACATTTCATATCGTGTTTCTTTGAGTGATATATTTTCCTTTGGAAATGAAGCGCCGGCGCTCCCCGGCTCAGTCACTACTGTTTACACGGCAGCAGGAAAACTCAAGATAATTATCGAAACCATTCCCCCTCATGCGTATCGGCGGGCGAGGTGACTCCTGGCTTCACCTTGGCGCTGGGTGTCACGGAGGCCCGCAGCAAAGCAACTTCGAGATAAAAAGTTCAAACACATCGAAAGCGACACATTGAAAGCGACACTTTGAATGCGTTTGAATCGCTTGACGGGGAAACTCCGTAAACCGGGATTCTTATTCTTCCCTGTGAGGTTTACCTGCATGCACTCCCCTGCGAACGACAGGGCGGTGAATCTCAGCGCGCTTTCCAGAAGTCACATCTCTCTTTTTGGACTTTGATTTTATGGCGCGTATTGATTTTGTTTTTTGCTCTGTCAAAAAGTGGAAAGTGTGTTCGAGAGCCAGGTCGTTCTTTCGAACTCTCATTTTCCGTTCAAAGAGTTCTCCCCCTGCAGACCTCGGCTGTCGGGGGGGGGGGTTAAAAACGTACAAACGCCATTTCCAGAGCTACGTGTTTCTCAGGTGCTTCTGAGATGGTGAATAATACGGGACGGGACGGGTGGTGCTTGAGAGGACATTCAAACACGCGTCTGCAGGTCTTTGTATGCTGGTTCAGTGGACGCCTCTTGGCAGAGGCCTGCATCAGGATTGTATTACAGAGGGAGAAGGGCGTCGAATAGAGGCGAGCAGGAATGTTTCACAGATATTCCTCTGTCTCTTCCAGGCACCTTGTTGACATATCTGCACGGGAAAGATGACAAATACAATATATACATGCATTAAGTTATTTACTCTCACTTATAGACTCTTTTTGGCACACTATATGTGCATATGTGAAACTTGTTCTGAAGTCTCTGGCATTGTAGGGAATGGAGCAGCCAGAGGAGAAACGAAGGGGTTACATTTAATTTTAGAACGTGGAGAACCGCCCGTCCCACGCCCGCTCCTTTGTGATTGCCTCAGTACGCTGTCGATCGGGCCCGGCGCGGCAGGCACGGTATTTAGGTTGAAAGTTGCGAGTAACTTGAAATACAAAAAAATCAAAATGACAAAACGGTTTTGTTTGCTGTGAGATGCTGAAGTCCAGGGACTTCTCTCAAGCACACCGGAGCCTTCTTGCACACACAGTGTGTCGAAGAACAGCAGGGTATTTCAGTCTTAATCTCTCTTCGTGGCTATCGGCTTCAAAAGATAATCCACACACCTTTTCTTCCCAGTAGTTCCACGCAGGTAGTTAGGGAAACAATCTTAAAATCAATCTGTGGGTGATTTAATTTGGACTCTGGAGCCTTTTTATGCCTCAGCATCGACAGGATTTCAAGGAATTGTGGATCGCTGATGTAAAATGTAGCGCAGTCCCTCTTATGAAACAGCGAGCTTGAAAATGCGCGATTGTGGAACAGGATTCCTTTCATTTATCATAAGTGGTATTACACGTGTGTGTAAAATGCACATTATAGTTAGGGGCCGTCGATGGTTGTGTGTTTCCTCGTGTTTTGAATTCCTTATCTGGAGCCCTCCAGCTGCCACGTGTGACCAGTGTGTACTTAAATATGTAATAGGAGATGGAATCCCACTGCACACAACCAGATAGGAATAAAACTGGGCAAACAGCCCGCATCTCTCAGATTTATTTCTCCATCAGCTGCCATGAGGATGTTGCATAAACAAATTAAATTGAGTGTAAAAAAATAAAAAAGGAAATTAGCTGTTTTCATTGTGACTATAGGTCTGAAACAGACACACACACAGAAGTGAAATGAAAAAAAAGTGACTCTCCTTCCCCTTGCCCGGGGCCTGTAACCTGTCACGAGTCGGTGACGGCTGGTTTTAGTCACCGGTGTGTCTGTCTGCTGCTCTCATGCACACATGGCCGGGTTGTCTGCTCAGATGACCCGGGGGAGAGCTGAGAATTCAAAGCAGGGCTCTGCAGGATAGCGAAGGGGGGGTGGAAAGAACGCATTTCCCGCAAAGCAGTCCTATCTGCTGTGACAAGTTAGGGACGGGTCGGGGACGGGTTTGTTTTCCCAGGGGAGCGCGAGGAAATATTTGAGTTCCTCTTACCCTGTATTACAAGACAATGCTTTCTCAACGTTTGCTTGTTTGTTTTCGATATTACCTCAAACCCACTCAGAAAGAGAGACATTTTGGAAGTGTCGTCACTTGCCTTTCTCATTTCAGGAAAAAACACAGCTAAATAAGTGGGGTGGCTCAAAGTCATTTATTGTTATACCTTATATGCAGTGACGTGCGGTGAGGTTCATGGCTGGAGAGACACTGATTTCATCACAATCAGATATACCTTGAGGCAGGAGGACCGCGTGCCTCACTTTGTGGCTCTTCGCAGCCGTTTTATGATCGCTCAGCACAAGAAACTAGTATCACACATACAGTTGTTGACCAAAAAACATTGCACATTGGATGTGTAGTTCATATAACAAAAGCATGCAGCCATCGTCGCACAATCTACGTAGAGACACAACAGTCTGTGGCCTCACTTCACGTCTCTTCTCAGTATTTGAACAGTAAATGTTAAAATCCGGCGATTTTGAATAAAAAAAAAACAATCTAAAACTGGTGAAGTTAAAAGAAAAGTACCTCTACTGTGCAAATCACTGATAAATATAACCATTTAATTCGTTTTTTCATCTTACATTTTTTTTCTTTCCAATATTGGCAAGTGAGGCACGGCCTCTCCTGCCTCCCCTGACTGCACGTCACTGGTTATATGCGTGTAAAGGGCGTAGTGGTTCACGCTTCAGCCTCACAGCAACAAGGTCCCTGGCATGAATCTGTCAGCTTCCCTCCCAGGAGGTTCATTAGAGACATAGCAGACGCTAAATTATCTCCTTGTCATAGTGAATGAGACAGAGTTTGCCTCTACATGATGTGTGAATGAGAAAATGAATGGTCGTACGTCTCTATGATGTTCGAATGACGGATTCAATGGCCGTACGTCTCTATAAGTGGCCCTGTGATGGACCCAGGGTGAACCTCGCCTGCAGCATCGCCGCGACGCTGAGAGCAATGAAGACTGAGAAATATGAAAGGAATGAGTGAATTTATATGACGTTTTATCTGTGTGTAAAATAAAAACATTTTAAACATTGTCTCTGAACAGAAGTTCTCCAATCTAGTCGTGTCCACAATAAAGCATCCGTTGGCATCTTAACAGAAATGATCCTCCTCCTGCCTTCGTAGTGATCCGCCTTGCTCCGACTGCGTAAGGAAAACATCACTAACAAGCAAAGGTGCTCAATATGAATTCCCCTGAGAGAGGCCTGCTATATTCAAACATGCACTAAACAAACAGGCTTTACACAGAGAACTGCTTCATCTGGTGACTGGACTGGAGGTCTGAGTTCTCACAAACAACTGTGAGTGTAGATGAGGAATCCCGACCGCCTGAAATCAATTTTAAAATGCATTTTTCGCACGTCTTGTTCAGCGTGGACAACTTCGGCCTGGGCCTGCTCCTCCAGACCAAGCAGATCAAGAGGATGATCTCTTCGTACGTCGGTGAGAATGCGGAGTTCGAGCGACAGTACCTGTCCGGGGAGCTGGAGGTGGAGCTGACGCCACAGGTGGGTGCATTCTCACGCTGACGACGTTTTGATCGTTTTTGCATTTTATCATAATTCGTGTCATTTTGACCCCGCAGGGCACTCTAGCGGAGCGAATCAGGGCAGGTGGCGCCGGGATTCCGGCGTTTTACACAGCCACGGGCTACGGGACGCTGATCCAAGAGGGAGGCTCTCCGATCAAGTACAATAAAGACGGCAGCATCGCCATCGCCAGTGAGAAGAGAGAGGTGAGACGGGCCTCGTCCGACCCGAGCCCTAACTGACTGACTGAACCGAGGCTTTGCTAGAACCCCCCCCTCCAAAACCCTTTTTATTTTCCTCTCACTGTGCACAGGTGAAGGAGTTTAATGGCAGGCACTACATCATGGAGAAGGCCATCACTGGGGACTTTGCCCTGATCAAGGCCTGGAAAGCTGACAGAGCTGGAAATGTTGTTTTCAGGTAACCGCTGAAATGGAGCCCCTTGGAATTAAGAAGCTGAGTGTTCATATATATGTGTTCATATACATATTCAACGCGGTATCGGCTGGATTTACCCTGTGAATGATAATCTCTTATTTCCTGCCGCGTGCCATCTTAATCACAAGTGATGAGCACGTGGTTACATGATAGCCAGCAAATATTTACAAATGAAAACATCTGATATGAATGTCAGATTTCGGCCCTGCACGTTACATAGCAGACCTAGTAGACAATTTAATTAAAATATTTAAAAAAGTAAAATAAGTAAACCTCAATCTTGGTTTTTGTTTTAACAAAGACAATTAGCGAAAAAACAACCAGAAAATAGGAAACCCAAAATAATCTGCATGCAAATGATAGTAAACACTTGAATGATTTTAAACACAAGACAATGTGCAACTAGGTTGCAGTTCAGTATTTTACCACAAGAGGGCAGTGTTCTCAAGCGCTACATCCCCATTGCATTTGGTCATGATCAGTTTGTGGTTTCTACATGTCCTCATCCCATTTGCATGTCTTCTTGTTTTGTTTTTGTTTTTTTGTCTCCCCCCCCCCCTCCCACCAGGAAAACAGCCAGGAACTTCAACCAGCCCATGTGCAAAGCAGCCAAAACCACCATAGTTGAGGTATTTCTTCCAAACGGCTCAGCGGAGGCACCGTCTCACAATCCACACAGCAACTGTTGCATTCGGAGAGCTCATTACGCTTTAAAAGCAAATAGTTTTATACAGTATGGGAAGATATATCTGACCACAGTGGCGTTAATGTTGGTGAAATATAACCACACAAGTTCAAAATTCAATACATCTTGAAATCAGTTCTCTAATTATCAACATTATGTTAGTCAATTTTGCCTCGTCGACATTGCACTGCTTTCCATCTCCTGCCGTCATACGGTTGATTTATTTTCAGATTTATAATCATTCTATTGGTACTCATCTGCACCTCTGTGCTTTAAACCTGCTGTTTTTTTTGCACATAAACTGTTCTACAGAATACATATATATGTAGCTGCACACAGTAGTTTTTAATGTTCCCTGGCTCAGCCCGTTGTTCATGTCCTGGCTGTGCTGCCGCCCCATAAAAGCACTCGAGAGTGAAAAAAAAAGAAACCCAATGTCAAACAAAGTCTGCGATGAGGCCAAAGATTAATTCACAGTCAAACTCTGAGCTTGTATTATGCATTTAGGTAGTTTTCATGCACTTGAAGTTTCAACCTTCCTCTGAATTGCATAAAAGTGTAGGTGTCCGGCATTCAGGGCTTCAGGCTTTCAGAACTCCCCTCCCCCTGTCATCTAACTTCAATGTCTCTTCCCGGCTGCCCTCTTGACTGGCAGGAGACAGCGTGCGGATGTGAGTGCAGATCTCTTCTTCTGTTCTTGAATGTGTGTAAAGTAGAAAGCTCCGTTGCTGTCGGACACACGACGGCTTCACGCCTCACGTATCGCCACCGTTTAATGTGGACGGCGGCAGACAGATAGCACAGGGGTGAGCGCTTCCACCTCGCAGGAAGAAGGTGTCTGGTTCGTGAGAGCGTGAATGGCTGTGTGTTTCTATATATATATATATATATAAATATATATATGTATATATTTAAATATGACGTGTGAATGAGTGTGAATGGTTGTACGTCTCTACGTGTCGCCCTGCGATTGAATGTCAATGATCGAAACACTGAGCTGCAGAGTTAGAGAACCTGCACGTGTGAAACCCCGAAAACACCGGCAGTTTCTGTAAATAAACCACGAGTTAACGAAATTCCACTAAAATAAATCTGATAAATTCTCCACAGCCCCGTTCAGATATGAAATATCTGTGACCAGGCAGAGTAAATCATGTTAATCCACAGCTTTCCATCAACTCCTTTTTGTATCAGCTAATCACTAAAACTGTGTTTATAGCAGTAATTAACATGAGCTTTGGCAAAAACACAGCGTTTTGCATACATCCACGCAAATGAACCGCACAAGCCAACCAATGAATGATAAGAAAGGTAAGTATGAATTAATTACGGAGCGCCGGTTCAATAGTGCTTAGAAATAACCCCAATTGTCTTCCACGTGAATAATGAGACCAGACTGTCTGTCTGACAGCAGCAATGCCACCAAGAAGTGTGTGACGTTTGCCAGAGCGGTGATGTAGATGGTAGTGACATGAATAACAATGCGGCTCCGCTTAGAAAGCTTCATTATGAAACGCGGGGCGTAATTGGTGGGATTTAAATGGAAGTGTCTGCTCGGAGCTTTGTGCATGCAGGACCATCAACTCCAGCCATATTTAATTAGCGAGGAGGACAAACCCGTTTTTCATAGGGCTTAGAGACCGAGGCTTCCATTTGGCTGATCAATAAAAAAAAAATTTAAAAAAAATGCATTTCCACTCCCGGGGTTTAGTTTCGAGATTGATTTCCGTGGCATTTGTGCCTTTTTCTTTACAGTGAGGGCGTCAGAAAATGACGGCGGGGGAGAGTTTGAAAGAGTGACGCGGCAAGTTCTAAGCCGGACTCAGATCCCACGGGCGCCCGCGGAGCCGCGGGCTTCCTTCAGTAAAACGGGGTCTGCTGAAAAAACTCACCGACGCCAAAGCAAAGTCACAGTTTCTCATCTATGATCCCCTGGGTTTTCCAGCCCAGCACGTGAACGGCCTTTTTTACGAAGCACGACGACATATAAATAAGTGTGTAGCCTAAAGAACTCATCAGATGAGTCGCTATAAATTACCAGTTGTCTTTTTTGTTCAATCTAAATGAGTTGACCCTCCGTGAGAAACTCATTTATCCGCCCATTACCGATGCCGTTAATCCTGCGCTCAGGGTCCCGGGGGCAGCAGGGGCCCGTCCCGCCGTTCACCCTGGATCCACGACAGGGCTTCAAATGGAGACGTACGGGCATTCAGCCTCTCATTCACACACCGTAAAGACACCCGACCGTTCACCGCCTCATTCAAGCATCGTGGAGGCGCACAACCGTTCACGCTTTCATCTACCCTTCATAAAGAGACGTACAACAACCAGCTCTCATTCACATGACAACCGTTCGCCCTCTCATTGACACGTCATGCAACCATTCGCTCTCATTCACATGTCATAGACACAGAGCAACATTCACCCTCTCACGTAGAGAGACATACAACATGATGCCCGATCGACCCGCTGCACGTGTTTGGAGGAAATCCATGCAGATTCGTAGAGGAGCTCCACACAGAAAGGCCCCCTGTCGGAATCGAACCGGGAACTTTTTTGCTTTTGTGAGCCGCGAGCGTTAGCTGTTGCTGAAACACCCCGTTACCCAAGGCTAGAATCCTCTAGGAACTCATTTTGCATGAGAACTCCATCCGGCGGCTCCCTTGTAAACGACCCGGTGTTGGGCGGCAGGCGGTGTCAAAGAACCCGGCCCCCCCCCCTCTGAAGATTCTGGCGTCCCGCACCATCTTTCATGGAACGTTCTCGAAACAAAACGGTCTTTTTCTGGAAACCTGCCTCGCAACTTATCAAATTACCGCTGCCGCGCTTTTGTCTGACAGACAGCATCCGGTGGCGTATTTGAAGTGGAAGTGCAATTTAGGAGATTTAAACGCCGTCGTTTGGCGGTTTGGCTGTCACTTGTTTTATGACTGCGGGTCACAAAAAGAGCAATTCCTTCTCATTAACTTTTTCCTTTTGGGAAAATAACATCATTGCTCCTACATTTGTATACAGTCTGTAAATCAAGTACGGAATAAAATGCCATTACAGCGACGCAGGACATAAAATATGTGCCTTGAATATGATTTTACCATGTGTGCCTTTTTAATACTTTGCGTCGAGCATCAGGTGATATATTAATTCTATCACTCTGTTTTATCGCGTCTTTTTATGAGCGTGCAGTTAAGATATGAACACCATCTATGACAGGCCTGCTTGTTGGTTGCAATAAATCGATGCGGCTGCTTCGCAGAACCCATTTCAAACCTTTTTTCTCCAATTTTGGAGCAATTACTGTCCTTTCTGGAGATGAATTTATCCTCGGCATCCAGTGCATGCCCGGTCATAAATCTGCCGTTCATCTGTCAATATTGGCAGCCGTTGCCCGGACGTCGCAGCCGAGGACACGAGGCGAGGGAGCCGAGCAGGTCGGGTGTTTTTTTTTTCAACCAGTAGACTGTCGGAGAGCCAAACGCTCTGCCGCCGTCAATGTCAAGATGTTTGAGGCAGGACGCGGCGCGGCAGCCAGGATCTCACTGGTAACAAGCTGATTTCATTCATCGCTCTTATTAATATCATCCTTTCATTAATTATCCACAGCGCTTGTCTAACAGTCTGGGTCGCAGGGGGTCGATCACTCACTCGCCACACGAGGGCCGACAATCATTCACTCCAAGTCACATGTCAACATTCACGTGTCACACACTCCATTCACTCATTCACATGCTATATGGAGACAGACAACCATTCATCCTCTTATTCACGTCACATAGAGACATGCAACCATTCACTCATTCACATGTCATTGAGAGACAAAAACCATTCACTCGCTCATTCGAACCTCATATGGAGCCATTCAACCATTCACATGTCAACATTCACTTCACTGTCATTCAAATGTCACTCCTGTATATTGGAAAATACATAGAGACATTTTTTATTCTCAGATTATACTTTACACTTTTACTTTATTTATATATTTATTTTTATTTTTAGCCTGCCACTGTCTTGTCCTTGCATGTCTTGCTGCTGCTGCTGCGAAACAATTTCCCAACCATGGGATCATTAAAGTACATCTCATCTCATATCGAGATACGCAACCATTCACCCTCTCATTCCAACCTCCTACAGAGACCTACAACCATCCACTCACTTACATGCCACACAGAGACAAAAACCATTCACCCTCATTCAGACGTCTTATGGAGACGTGGGAAGTTCAACCATTCACTCTCATTCACATGTCAGCATTCAATGTCATCCACAAGTCCTACAGAGATATGCAACCATTCATAATAGTCAGTCAACTTTATTGTCAATTTCCCCGCATGTGGTGGACATACAGAGGAATCGAGAAGACGTTTCTCACGATCCCACGGTGACATGAAGTTAACAAAATATTAGGAATAATAGAGTGCAAATTACCTGACGTTAAACATTAAACTATGAGGTATGAAGTACATTATGTGGCCCAAAGTATTTGTACACCTGCCTCGATGCCAGTCAAGGCAGGTGAGCCAATACTTTTGGCCATAAAGTGTGTAAAGTGCACGCAGATACAGACTGATATTTGACGGCATGAAAGATTAGCAGCAGAGTTTAGTTTTGTGTGTGTACCATTTAGTGCAAAGGTCAGCAGGTCGCATTCACCATGTACCATAATGATATACGCTATTCACCCGCTCATTCACACGTCTGGACGATTTACGCCTCTCCAATGAACCTCCTGCACGTTAAGTGGAAACTCCAAAGAAGCTGAAGTTTAACTGATTAACACTGTGAGGTTATGAGGAGTCAGGTCCGTGCAGCCAGCAGGAGGGACAACTTTGCATCCCTTCTTTTCCGCCGAAATGTCAAGCAGGAAGTGGCATAATGAGAAACGCGCTGCCAATTTCAGCCGGCCGCAGTGTCGCTGATGACTTTTGAGCATCCATCCCAGACACGGCTCCCTGACAGCTCCTATTACGCCGCGCATTCTCCCTGCGCCACAGGTGTCAGGCTGAGCGACAGAGGGATGTTATAGTTAATAAGGCCCATCTGGGGGCAGACGTCCCACGGCGGTTGTTCAGCGTGGGGCACAAATAACCAACAATGCCAAACGAATAATAAATGTAACATAATCATAAAATATAAAAAAAAAAAAATTAAAAAAAACAGGTCAATGCCAGCCAATCATGGACTTTCAGATCTGGTTGCCATAGAAACATGGCGTCCATGTGCCAGCAGGTGCCTCCTCCCAGGTCCCATGCCACAGCCGTACATTTGAAATAATCGGCATCATAAATATCGTATGTTTTCGGGTCGGTCGGGTCATTTGACCTCTGCTACCGAAACAAAAACATCACAAAAAAAGAAGGAAAGTGAATTTACATTTCAAGACGCGGTCAGGTTATTAAAACGAAAAAAGACAGATAAGACAAAGCACTTCAAAAACTACCAGATCACTACCACCTCCTGCCATGGTTGCCAAGCAACCGAAGCCTGCTATTCAATTGTTGAATGCTCCATGGTATCCAGGTGGTTGAGTTATTCCCTTATCGCAGGTACAGTGAAAGGGCCCGCTGCATTGTAGGACACAATTCACCTGAGGCCGGATCAAAGCACCTCCTTTTCCCCGCCGTTCAATCGTCCGCCGCAGTAAATGAATTCAACTGAACGCTTTTGCTGTGGCGAAGCAATGCATTTGTGCGTGCGTGCGAAAAACAACCAGCCATGCATGAAGTGAATGAACGTATACGCCTTTATTTTTTCTTATCCTATTTTATTTTATTCAAGTCTTACCAGACCAGGGGTCTAATTGGAAGTAAATTATCTCGCCGTCCTCACCAGTTTGAGCGCCGGCCCTCTGCCGTAAACACTCGCGCCAGCGTTTGAACTCTGGCAAATTATTGCTTGGGGCTCAAACAAGTTACGGTTCTGTGTGTGTGTGTGTGTGTGTGTGTGTGTGCGTGCGTGTGTGTGCGCGCTGTGCGTGTGTGTGTTATGAAAACATTGGAATATAAAACAAACTGTTTCAGTTAGTGGAGGTGAAGGTGGTGTTTTATATTTGGTTTATCCAACTGTTTGGCCTTGGATTGTGGCTCAAACGCTCTTGACTTCTATTGTGCATTTCAATTATTCATTGCAGCCTGCATTCTCCCGCGTGTGTGTGTGTGTGGCGCGTGTGTGTGTGTGTGTGTGTGTGTGTTTATTTATACAGCACACAAACATCCATATGTGCAAACATGGTAAATTACCCGTAACTCTTCCCTGATATGATTTCCTTGCTCGCTTTAATAACAGCTCCAATTAAATGTCCAGAAAAATCACCTCATGTGTTCAGTTTTCAAACTCAGTGCTTTTTGCTTTGTGTATAAAGTTGTATTGTTTTAATTTTCAATCTTTAAAGTGTGTCTGCACTTTTCATTTATTTGTTTATCATCTTTAGCTTTTAGCTGAAACCCCTTGAGAGTAAATCCGGTAATTACAGACCCGCGTCTGCTACAAGTGCCGCTGCGCGCAGAGGCATAAAGCGTTTTACGTCACGTCCGTGTTCGTTTGTTTGTTTGTTTGTTCGCACAATTGGACAGTCGGTACGGCGGCGGCGGGAATGGCGGCATCGACGGAGCTCACAGAACCGCCGTCCCTCGCCGCTGCGCCGCACAGTTATGTCAGAAAGCAGCTGCCTCCACGTTAAGAGGGCGCACATACGCGATCACATGCTTGAATAAGGATAATCTTGGCTAAGCAGACTTTAAGGGTGTGCAGGAAAGAAACAGCAGAAAAACTACAAAAATGAAGTCACTGGAGTCCAAATGAAGCAGGAAGTGGACGCGGGATGGGCCTGCAGACACTGACGACACAAAATACACTTGTTTTAAGGTCTGCTCTTATTGATTAACTGCCGTAATTTGGGGTGTTTAATCAGAGCAGGTTTGTTCGTACTGTATTTGCTACATTATTTCACGAGACTTAAGAGTAGACAGTGGCAGACGCTTGGAAAAAAAATCCTCCTCAGGATGCTGATGTGTCGGAAGCAGACAGAGACGGAGAAGAAGAATACAGTGTAAATAAGAGGAGATGGCTGCAGCTGGGTAAAAAAAAACGATGGCGTCGGCTTATCGGTTTGTTCAAGCGGAGCGTTTGAAGCCCTGTTTTTTTGTTTTTTTTTTTTTCAATTTGCGCGTCAATTTTCTCTCGCAGCAAGTTCAAAGTTCCCCGAGCCGCCGCCACCGCCGCCGCCGCCGCCTATCATGTGCATTACATGACGCGTCAACATCGCCGTTTGAGCTGACAGCGCCGGCGTCCTTTCCAAATGCTCATTACACAAGATTATTCAGCGCACAGCCGGCCATTTAAATATGAGAATGTATTTTTAGCCTTCGCAATGTAGTCAGGGTTTGCAGAGGCTCGCCGTCTCCTTCCTGGATACGGTAAAGACTCGTCTGAGGCGAGGCGAGCGTCCACTGAGAGGAAACAGATTGCTTGTGCTGTCAATATTCCGGGTTAGAGGAGGGAGCCAGAGCCGAGCCCCCGAAAGTGGCGGCGGAGCCGTGGCCGAGTGCCCGCTCGCTCGCGCGCGCACACACACACACACACACACACACACACACACAACACACACACACACATACACACACGCTGCAAAGCAAGATGGAGAGGCTATAAATACACGGGGTAATGAGAGTGTGGTGTTGTAGTCATCCACATGCTCTGTCGCCTGCAGCCACACACCATCTCTTTCTACCAACTGTTGCGTTTCATTATGAACACAAGCGTGCACTCTGGGAAAAACACACAATGTTTAAAGCCCGACGACTGCAGGCGACTGAAGCCCTTATAGTGACTCTGAACTAAATTGGCGAATTCCAGTGATTACTAAGACGAGTCTAATTATACACCGTCTTTATCCATGGCTTACAAGTTATACCCTCGCACGATATTCACAAAGGAGAAAATGGGGGAAAAAAAAAAAAAAAAAACATGCTGCAGACGAGGGAGCCTTTCGGCTTGCATTCCTCTACAGGCAAAGTCAGTCAGCGACTGGAAACCGCCTCCTGTACTCTGGGAGTTCATTCATTCATTCGTTCGTTCGTTTGTTCATTATCTGCACCGCTCTATGTCTCTACCGCTTATCCTGCAGCCCGGCTCACTGGAGCCCGGCCGTCATTGGTCGAGTTCATCCTGGACAACCGTTCACCCTCTCATCTTGCAACATATCGAGGCATCCAAGCATTCACAAATCATATAAGGACATCAAACCATTCACTCTCTCATTGATAGGTCAAATAGAGCAGGGGTCCACAAACCCCCGGTCCCCGGACCGGTTCTGGTCGGTCAATCATTTGGTACTAGTCTGCAAAGAAAAGCCGTCTTGGTACAAATTATATCTTTTTTTCATTAGACCTTCTGCATCTTATTTTGAAAAACGACTGTTTCCGCCTTGGCCTCGCTGCCGCACTTCACTCCGTCGCGCCGTTTCACGCGTCAGCTACCACAAGCTAGCCCTGCAAGAATAAATGGGCCAGAAACAAAAGTGGCCGCTGAGCATTTTCGGGAGGAAACGAGCAAACGATGAGGCGGCAGAAGCGTCGCGACTGCTGGCAAAAAGAAAGCTGCATTCAAAAGAAAAGATCAAGATTCGTCCCCAAGTATTTCCTGCATTATTTGGGGTGAAAGTAAATAATGCAGTTATTTATTTAAGATAAGAGATAAGATCTCATGAACAGTTTAGGGAGGAAACACGACATTTCCGCACAGAAAGGCCTCCTTTCGGGGTCAAACCAGGGACCTTCTTGCTTTGAGGGGGAAGCGCTAACCGCTGCACCGCCGCGCCTATTCTCAGTTTTGATTGGCGAAACATTGCAATCCATTTCAGGAGTTCGGGTGATGATTGCGATGGAGCCGCGGGACAAGATCACATTCGTCAATCGGAGCCCCATGAGTACGAAAATCTGCTTCCGTCGCTTTCCGTCTCCGCGATTTCGGTGACACACCGTCTCTGACACCGAACCTCCCACCCGAGAATGTTTCGTGCCGGCGTCATTAGACTGAGAACACACTCGCTAAAGAGGAAGAGTCAGAACGAGATACTGATGAATATGCATTTGCACAAGCAACATTACGTTGCTTTTAGCTCGCTGTTGAATCGCGGCGTTCAAAGTAGGAGCTCTCCGTTTTCCAGGAAGCACGCGCTTGCTCATTTAGCTTGTTTTGGCAATCTTCCCGGATCATTTTTCTTTCTTTTTTTTTTTTTTTTAACTCGTGTTGAAACAAGCATGATTCATTCCCATATTTTCATCAGCGATCAAAGGTTCTCCGTACATCTAAACACTTGGAAGGAGAAGCTCGGGGGTTCTTTCATGCACTAATCGTTTCAGCCGGAGGAGCCGCGGAGTGCTCCTCGGTGCACCTGGCCCGCTCGCCGCAAACCCGTCGGTGGAAAAAACAAAAATACGCAATCACATCTTTCCTCTCTTCGGTCTGCTCCCTGAAAGGGGGCTGCAGCAGCCAATCACCTGCCTCCATCTAACCCTCTCCTCTTTATCCTCACGCCAACTTCATGAGCGTCCATAAATCTCCTTGGTCGTCCTCTTCGGCCTCAGTCTGACTTTATCTCTAGAACATCGTCAACGCGCTGTCCGTCCGAAGGACCCGTTCCAGATCCTATCCTTCCTCCTCGCTGCCAGAGAGAAGCTCCGCATTTTGCGGATGCGTATTTGGTCCCATTTTCAACGCGTGCCATTGAAACATCGCTAAAAAAAACACGCCGCATGTCGAGCGTTGCGCAAAGATCAAACATTAAGTTTTATTCTGGGAATATGTTCGAAGCATGTACTGATCACTTCAAGAGTAATGGGATTTGACAGACCTCGCCGCCAAACACACACACGCGCACACACACGCGCACTCACACACACACACACACACACACACCGTTTTATTTATTTTTTTGTCCCCAGAGGGCACTTTGATTCCCTCTGTCCCGCTGCCAGCTCATCCCGCCTCGCTCAGCTCTCATTGATGTGAAAATCGTTCGGCAGATACAGGAGATCGGTGTGTGTGTGTGTGTGTGTGTGTGTGTGTGTGTGTGTGTGTGTGTGTGTGTGTGTGTGTGTGTTCGCCTGTTCCCCTGCTCTGCACCTGTTTTAACATTTTGTCCTGATTACGTGTGTCTTCCTTCAGGTGGACGCTTTGTCCATCTGACCAGCGGAGGAAAGGAACACAGGGGTTGTTTTTTTTTTTTCTTTTTCTTTTTATTCACACAAAACATTTCAATTATATGAGCTTATTAACTCATCAGACTCGTGCCGTCTTCTTTTCCCTCTTCGTCAGATTGATTTTCACCGAAATGTCGGCGGCTCCCTCGCCTCCCGTACTCCCCATTTAGCCGGCGCGTTACATAATGAGCTCACTCTTACTTGATGAAGACGTCTATGTAAATCCACAAAAGACAGATCGAGCCCCTGAGAAGTGTGTGTGGGCTGGGTGTGTGTGTGGGACTGCGGGATCAATTCCCTCGCGCCCGCCAATCTCATCTCGCGTGACCACGTTTCTCGCTGCCGAGCGCCGCGGATTTACCATATCCTGATCCGTAGGAACAAACAAAATTCTCTCTCTTTTTTTTTTTTTTTTTAAAGACTTGACGGTCCTGAGTGGCCCTTCCTCACCACAGACCGAAGCCTGCGTATCCATGACAACGCTCAGATCCACTCGCAGCCATTGACTCCCCTCAGTCAGCGTTGAGTGCTGAGGGAGGAAGTGGAGATAAGGCGAGATTCAATTCAATTTGGCCTGAGCGGCTGCTCGGCCCCTCATGTAGATGGAATTAGTCGGTTTTACTCCAAAGCCACACGGGAGCACCGTCTTCATGATAAAGTGTCCTTCAAGGAATTATTACTCACTCAAACTATTGAGAAGATTATTATTATTGCTATTATTATTCCCATAAAAACAGGCTGGGTTGTCCAAAGTCTGGCCCGCGGGCCAAATGCGGCCCGTGTTCACATTGACACCGGCCCGCAGCTACTGTTTCCTCTTTTAATGTGGATTTTAAATACGACAGAACGGGCGATTTTGCTAAAAAGTAAAAAAAAATATGATGTAATAGTTCATTGGCGTGCTATGTTCATGGTTCAAAGAACGTCGGGGTGAACGGTCGGCCCTCACATATTTTCACCTCACAAAATGTGGCCCTCTTTGCAAATAGTTTGGACAGCCCAGCTGTAAAAGCTATGTGGGTGAAACTCAAACGCGCGCTACTGGCATTTAACCAGCTTATGTTCGTATTTATATTTTTATATGAATTTATGGGTCATTTATCCTGACTGGACACACCGGCGGCCGTTGGTGGAGAGGCGGGGGTTCAACGTGGAACCATCACAGGGCCGCGTACAGACATACAGCCGTTCACCCTCTCATCCACACGTCACACGGAGACGTCCGACCTTTCATTCAGTCGTTCAAATGACGCGTAAAGACGTACAACCACTCACCCTCTCGTTATTACGCAACATAAATGGATGAACAACCGCTCAGTCGTCATCCGGACATTCACCATTTCAGCCTCTCATTCACACAAGTGACTGTGGTTTCCCGCTCATACATGCGTTTCCTTCTTTTCATGCCATTCTTATTTTCTTTGCACTGATTTGCATTTTGACTGTGTGCTTATTATTTTTCAGCTCTCCAATTTTATTCGCTGGCGGGTTTTTTAATACACGCCGACCCCGGTTCATTGTTAAACAACCACCAAGGCCGATCAATAAGGCTCCAAATGACGAACTATGCATGAATAATAAAAATTTTTTTTTTTAAGCACGGCTGGATTACATCATGGGCCAAATGCATGAATGCGATAAATGGAGAAACGCGACGTGTCAGCAGAAACGAAGCAGCGGGGGTATAAAGAACGTCACCGATGACCAATTGAACATTAGCGACGTGAATACGCGGCGAAGGAAAACGGATAAAAAAGGCCTGGCATTGCAGAAATGTCACTTATTGTATTTCAGCCGTATTAACTAAGCAGCGTAGGAAGTATAACGGGGCGAGTGTGTGTGAATGGGTGAATGTGATCCAGTGCGAAGCGCGTTGGAACCACGGGGTGTGAAATATATACAGAATCTATATATATATATATATCGATGGGAAACTGGTGTTTGCGTGTTGTGTTTGTTTTTGGACGGGACGGTAAACGTGTAGGTTTCTCTCGACCCCCCCACGTCCGTCTTGCCTAAAGTCCTCTGAGCTCCCCGACTCTCCATCTCCTTTGATGGCAGGATCAAGCTCACGCCCCGCCGCTGTGTCAGATGATGCTCTGCTGCTCTCAGTCAGCCAAGCTGGCTTTGAGTACACACGCATCTTTTCCTGGACTCGGTGGAGTTGCGAAAAGAATAGCTTCGCCACCTTCTCCCACAAATATTGCCCTCTCTCCCCTGTAGAGCAGCACGACTTTGCCGTGTTATTTGAGATGAAAATTTGCCGGACAAATATATTGTGTGTGTGTGTGTGTGTGTGTGTGTGTGTGTGTGTGTGTGTGTGTGTGTGTGTGTGTGTGTGTGTGCCACAAAATGATTCTTTGCAAAAGAGCAGGCCTCCGCTGTGGAAAAAGGTTGTTTTTTTGTGATTCTCATTATTTGGCTGCACAATAACGAAGAAAGAAATCGAGATAATCTCACAGATATCAGACAGTCGAGGAGTGCGGTTTTGTGGCAGCAGCAGCGGCACCGGTTCATCTCACAGTGGCTCTTTCCATAGACATTACACGTTAAAGATAGTAAGACGTTTGCCAGACAAAGGCGAAACTCATCGCTGTGCGCTCCTGTGTAGGTGGAGGAGGTGGTGGATGTCGGGACGTTTGCTGAAGAGGACATCCACATACCCAGCATTTACATCCACAGGATCGTGCAGGGGAACAGCTATGAAAAGAGGATCGAGGTACAAAAGATGGCTCTTCATCGCTGCGTGAAGTGTCATCGCTGGGGGAGCTTTCATAGTCCTTTCACTCGCTGCTGCATAATGGCATTATTTTCAAGACAATACACTGGAAATCAGATTCTGTCAGGAATTTCTCCATGTTTAGAACACAAAAAAAGCACAAAGATGTTCACCACCAAGCACACTTTGCGCCAATACATATATGAGCTTTCATGCCTGGATGTGCTGCAGAAACGCACAGTGAAGAAAAGCCAGGAGGAGAAGCCCAAACCCAAGAAGGACTCCGACATCGTGCGGGAAAGGATCATCCGCCGCGCAGCCTTGGAGTTTGAAGACGGGATGTACGGTATCCTTTTCAAAGAAAAAAGAACGCCAGGGGGAACAAATACGGAACCCACAATGATCGGGAAAAATTAAATCGCAAGTGAACAGCCTTTGCTTTCATCAGCCGCGATCAATAATTGACCCATGGGCTATTTTTCTATCTGACATGTGACTGGATTTTTTTCTCTTGTTCCAACTTATATTGACTTCGAGTGCATTCAGTATGTTCCCATTCATCACCCTATGGATATGCTATTGTCATGTCTGGAATGATTATAAACTTTAACACGGGCGATTAAGCTAACCTCGGCATCGGCATCCCCATGTTAGCCAGCAATTTCATCAAGCCGGACATCACCGTGCACCTCCAGAGCGAGAACGGAATTTTGGGACTGGTAAGGCTCCTTTTCATTCTCATCAGCGGCAGCGGTGAAGTCTCAGATGGAACCGCGCGGTAAGCGTGGAGCGCGATGAAAAGCCATTCAGTTTAGCGATATAAATTCCGAGCCGGGGCCGTCCTTTGAAATTTGTTATGTAACAAATTGTGGCAGTGTGACAATTCCCTCTTCCATAATTCATTCTCAATCATTATTTGCCGCGCCCCGAACAAAGGATGCTGCTGCCGCTACGGAATGGCTTTCTAATCAGTCGTGTTTGACAGGAGAGTGTAGGAGTCCTTGCAAAAAACCTTAAATGTCAGGGTTTTCTCCTAATCATGTGTCTCTTCCTTCAGTTTCTCTTCTGACTTCAAATTGCTTTCGTCTCTCAGCTGCGGGAAATCACAGCCGCATCTGAGAAAATATGATTGCGACCATCTATCCCTTAAAAGCACTAGTTGGCGGGGCTGAGTGCTGCAATCCCGGTGACTTTCTTTCCTGTGTGCGCAGGGCCCGTACCCCACGGAGGGGCAGGTCGACGCAGACCTCATCAATGCCGGTGAGCTGTAACCACACGCACCACCCGCAGCTATACATTATGATACACTAAAACCTCCCTAAAAACGGACGAGGAGAGAATTGTGACTTGTGTTTTTAAATGTCTTGCACCATAGCGTTACATACGTGCTGTGCATTTTCGCAAGTGAAATCAGCATCTCATTCTGATGCATCGTCAACTTGTATTTAAACTTAAACCCAATCTGTTTCCATTCGACATTCGTGTGTTTGCAAACTCTGCTGCCCGAAACAATGAATCCCATCATTGGGTTTTTGTACGAGGGCCTCTGCGACTCAGTGTGTGTCTCTCCTGCAGGGAAGGAGACTGTCACCGTGCTTCCCGGAGCTGCCTATTTCTCCAGCGATGAGTCATTTGCCATGATCCGAGGGTAAGGGGAGTCACAAACCAGATTGAAAATGCCTTGTTTTGAAATAAATGTGTCCCTTATGTTCTATGAACTTGATCTATCTGGATGCGCGGACAGCCAAATACCTACTAATATACTCCTTTGCACCGGGATTCAAATTTATCAACTCCAAACTTGCCATTTGCTCTCAAAGCCCAGAAAAAAAGGCAGGATTTGACTGCAAATCACAGCCATCATTTGTAACGCTGGTTATTAACAAATGGCTCCTGTTACATGCAAGCCGACAGCAGCCTCGCTAATATTACTGAGGTCCCAGGTTCCTATTGATTCGCCGGCTGTCTGAGTTGGGCCACCCACACTCACCGCCCCTTGGAAATCCAATAACTGTCATAAATATCGCCGTCCAGTCCCGGCGTGGCCGAAGAGAACAGCTCAGACTGTGTGTTTATGTGTCTGCCCCGGTGATTTAGGACGGCTGGGAAGAGTCATTAAGACGCCACATATTGTTTGCACATGTACATAACTGGTAGATTCCCTAAATGGCCATAAAACATGACTTATCCTTCTGTCTTTTTGTCATCGTAATACCCGAAGAGAATTTCAATTTCTTTAAATAACCCAAAGTTTATCAGGAGGACATGAGGAATCGGGCGAACTGCAAAATATCAGAGATGGCGCTGGAAGGCGGCAGCCTGTGTAACACACGAAGCATTCATTCATTCATTCATTTATTCATCAGATCTCAAAACACCAATAATGGCCTCATTTATGTTGTCTCATGACAAAACTAGTCACTCGTCACTCCTCACCCCCCACGTCTGAACGGTAGAGATGTCGGGACACTCGTTTCTTTGCGGCAACTCATGAATACGGAATGAGAGTGAACGAAAGGCTGACAGCTGCCCTTTGGTTTGTTCATTTTTACACCCTTTAGGGGACACATCAACCTCACCATGTTGGGGGCCATGCAGGTGTCGAAACACGGAGATCTGGCCAACTGGATGATCCCGGTGAGTTTGGGTTTGTTGACGCACCTACACTCTGCAGGAATGAGGAGGTTTCCGTTTCATTAACATTTATCATGTGGACGGAGACAGGGCTAAAGAGCACTGGCTGGATACAAACAACTCCTTATATGACGGTGATACTATTCCACATCCCAGCAGTGTCTGTGCATTAACTCTGGAGAGCACACACACACACACACACACACACACACACACACACACACACACACACACACACAAACACACACACACACACACCGATTCTGTCTACAATGCATGAGCAGAAACCCCACTGTTTGTCTTTTCCTTACACAAATCCCCAAGCAGACCTGTTGCTGCACCTGCGGTTCCCACAGTCGCTGCGCTTGTTGTTCTCATCTGTATCTCCACCCACGGCTCCCACCGTATCGCTGTCACATTCGCAGACTTGTGATATTGATTTAGCATCAAAGCGCCGCGTCTTGATTCAACCCCACCGAGCGCAGATGGAAGAGATATGAACCTACTCTGGGTCGTTTTGATTTTCTCCCCCGTGTTTATTCCCCGAGTGACCGGGTCCGGAGACGTTTCGACATGGCTCCGGTCAGGCACAGCATCATGGCCTTCATACCGATTTCCAGTTACGCACCTCTTCCTCACAACAATCACGTATTTCTCTTTCCCCGCTGGCAACATCAACAAAATTTCCATCCAGACTACATGGTGCTTCTCAAAGGGCGGCACGGTGGTGCAGTGCTTAGCGCTCCAGCCTCACAGCGGCAAGGTCCCTGGTTCAAATGCGACGGGGGGGGGGGGCCGGTCGGGGGGAGGGACGGGGCCACAGACCGGGAAGGGGGGAAGGATGGGTTTTAAGCCCCCCGA
>CAAKHD010007507.1:250653-268880 GCA_901007705.1 Fistularia tabacaria
CTACCGGGCTAAAACCCCCAACATTTTTGGCCCCCCCCCCCCCCCCCCCAAAATTTGCATTCATATTTGATATTATGTGCATGAGCACACAGAAGGAGGACTTACTGACTAGCTTATAAGCAAAACAGAGGATTTGGTCATTTGGGTTATTTGATTTGAGTCGTCTGGCATAACCGACGGCAGAAATGATCTCCAGATTTTTTCACCAGGTCATTCAATCCTGAGGCCGCTGCGGCCACAGCCCAGCTCTGCGATCGCTAAGGTCAGGAACCCATTAAAAGCCTTTTCACAGTGTGGGAGGGCCGAAGAAGATTCCCCTCCGGGCATTCTGCTGTTTTCTGCTTCACTAGAATGTCCATGCACGGCTGTTTCGAGCGATGTACTATTTGAAGCTGCCGGCCTAATTATGCTAATTAACTGCTGCTTGCCAGAGATTTGGATACCCGGCAGTTGAACTTTGCACTCAGAGTCAGGGAGTTTATCTTTTCTGGCTGCTTTTAGCGCCGGCCAGTTTCAACGGTGGCAACGATGCAGCAACGCAGACGTATACCTGCGGCCTCACCTACGCTTCAGTCTTCATTATCCCCTCTTTTGAAAGGGTGGATGAAGAGAATTACATTTCCCACCTTCTGCGATAATGAAAATTATTCACTATCTAAAGATGGGTACCAAGCGTGAAATTGGAAATGTTTCACGTAGGAGTGGGGATGCAGTACTCTCACAGTGATTATTTGGATTTTTCTTTTTTTTTTTGAACAATTTTAATATGCGAAAATGCAGAAAAGCATTTTCCAGTCCAGGGCTTTGGAACACTTTTACATCTCCACTCAGCCTGAAACATCAGGAGAAGCAATGGATGGAGAGAGTGGGTAGAATTCAGGATCGCATTTTGGATATAGGGTGCGATTCTATCACTGGACTGTTGGAGATGTATCAAGCTTTCCTCAGCTTCGCGGCCTTTAGAGACTCCAGACGTACAGAATCACTCATCTGTATTTCAGCCATGGATAGAATTACATTTTTGTGTTCATGTGCTCCTCAAAATGTATTGAAAAAGGACAGGAAGTCAGTGGCTGTGAGAGAAGAGGATGCAGATAAGAGGGCGAGATGGAGGCAGATGATTGGCAGTGGCGACCCCCGTGGAGAGCGGCCTGAAGGACTGGTAGTCTCCCTCCAAACGTGTGTGGAATATGTGTGAAATAGGTGGAGGCTTATCAGATACCAAATACTGTTCTTTCATGCACAAAACACAATTTAGCTGCGCAATCATCGAGTTGAACCTGGGAAAACAAGCCGACCGCAGGGCGTAGAGTATATTCCGACTCCCTGACTAACCGAGTATAACTGCAGCTTAAGTGCTTGGAAGGCTCAAGCCACCGACTATTAAAATGCAGTTACTTGCTCAAGTGGTCATGATAAGGCCTAATGGCTGCATTAATGAAGGAGTCTGCTTAAGAGCAAAGTGCTTACATCATAAAACCTCTCAAGTTTTCGTCTTCTATCGCCAACAATTCGTCACTGGATACCGTTTTGCCCGTCAAGCGCTGCTGGTAGGCATTCACGGCGTGGACGTTTCAAAACTCATTCTGCGTGCTCCAAAAATAGGGAAGGGAGCGGGAGGTAATTATGCCAAATGTCCAAAGAAGATGCCAAATATTTCATGACTGACTCATTCGATTGAGATAAGATACACGTTCATTTGTCCCACAACAGGGAAATGTCGAAGTAGCAACTGAATGATTCACGTAGGTAGACACCGGAGATTTCTACCTGGCATTGGGATTCACCAAAAATAATGTTTGTACTATTTCATGGGCTCCACTCAGCAGAAGTGTCACGTCGAGTTAGTCATTATTGGCTCTTACTGGGATTCAGGGTTTAGGTGACGGAGGTGGGAGCAGCCATGTTGTCTGCTTTAGAGACACTGAGGAGAGGACGGGAGGCCGAGCTGGAGGCGGCGGTGATGAGGATGTGGAGGTTCTCTTTGGGAGTGAGGAGGATGGAGAGGATCAGGGACGGCTACATCAGTGGGACAGCAGGCGTTAGATGTTGCGGAGGTGAAGTCAGACTGACAGGTGAAGATCCGGGCAGAAGGAAGCTGAGGTTGGAGCTGCAATCACGAGGTCTGGAGGAAGACTCGACCGGATGTTTGTGGAAAGAGGACGGGAAGTTGGGTGGATGCCGATGATATGGCGGCGACCCCTGAAGGGAGCAGCTGCAGGGAAAAGAAGAAGATTGGGATTCTTGCATTTTCTGAGAGTAAATTACACTGGTCAGACTAGTTAACTGCTGTAAACGGTCACGGTTCCGCTCGAACATGGTGCCAATTGTCCCTCTGTCGGTTCCGCTCGCTTCCTCTGATGCTTGTCATTAGTTGTCCGGGTAACAAAGACTTGTAGCAGTCTGTCGCTATGTTATTAAATGGAGAGCCATTTGTATCAGACAGCGGAGATTGTCAGAGAATTTGAAGGGGAGAGAAAGAAAGCCAGTTGGTAAGTGGGAACTCTTGGATTGTGAAGGGGGTCATTTTCTGTAGTGTTCCTCTCACATTGGCTCAGAAATGAACAAATGAGGAAATTGTATTCTGTTGGCATGGCAACACAAAAAAAAATGCAAGCCGACCCGAGCGTGTTGGTTGAAGTATTCTCCTCATCATGTGTTTCTCCAAGCAGTAGTGCTGCAGCAGCATCTTTTCCCACAACAATACGACTTTTTTCCCCCAGCGCCCTAGCCGGAACACAACTCAGATTAGATGGTATCGCTAGCATTGATTATTGATTCTGCTTATTGGTCGTCCAGTTAGCGCACAAACTATATGATTTGACTCCCCGATAGCGTTTGAAGTTATTCAAGTATTTCACAAAAAGGATTATTTCCCCATCCGCTGATGGATGTGTCAAGCTAACTTGAGCCCGGGAGCTAGCTACAGTAACAGCCCCTTTTTGCATCCCATAAAATGGAAAATGGTATAAAGTTGTTTCTTCTTTGGGGTCTTCCAGATCAGACAAAATGAATACACATCTGATATACATCTGCCAAGTCAACAGCTCTAACTTTGTAGCATTGGCATACACTCATGTGCTGCGAGCTAGCTACAGGAGCAGCCCCGTTGGCATCATATAAAATGAAAATTAAAAAGAAAGAGAAAATTGGCTGAATGTTTGTACCTCCTTTGGGGTTTCCAGGTCAAACAAAAAAAAATAATCTGCTAAACCTGACGGTGCTAACTTTGTAGCATTAGCATTAACTGTGCTAGAAAAGCTGTCAACACTGCCAACCCAACCACTGTAACGGCAATGCTACTCAATCCAGTGTTTTTTATATTTCCTGGTTTTCCAGCATTGCTTGAAATAAGCGTTCTACAGACAGTGCAACTGACACCGTGGTGTTCCTTGCAACCTAAAGTCTGGCGCTGACTCCCACCTCTACGTCCGATTCAACTGTTTTTGATGCACAATGTTTTAAAAGGCGTAAACTGTATTTCCTTTTTTTCGTGAAACCCGCGCTACCGATTGAGAAAGTTGTCTTTGAAAACGACACCTTCCACATTTCCCCTTTGGAGAAAGCTAACAGGAAATGCCTGAGCCGTGTGGATGTCTTCGAGGAAAGCGTGTTAGTTGATTAGGGCGCGCTGTGCCACTGTCTCTGCTCCGACATGTCACGATGAGTGTCATCTCTGCCACACTTCAATTGAATAAGTCTGGTCTAATCTGGGCTCTGCACGACTGGTCCTGCCTCCTGCAGTCCCACACATTACGTCGAAATCTTAATGTTGTTATATGAACGGATGTTCCATTGCTAACATCATCTCTACCGCCTATTTCATTAGCATATGTGTAGGCTTTTTGTATACCCCCCTCTGGCAAGGATCAAACCAGATTTGATTCGTCTTTTGAAAATGTCTCGAATGAAAAGTTACATCTGTGGGACATTTTCTCTTAATGAAACAGTTGGACAGATAACGAAAAAATTTGACCTTGAAGGAGCGTGTTTGCCCGAACGGGTGCTGCATATTTGAAGAGAATTGAGGTTTCAGCAATGCATTATGAAAGCTCCTGTACAACAGTTACCACGATTGTAAGTCTGATATGTATCGGCGGCAATGAGGGGCGATCAGACTTCTTTACCGGGTCAAAACATCGCAGCAGGGAAGCAGACAAAATCACATCGGTGAGAAAAATAAGTCAGTCCATCGAGAAAGGTCAATGCAATTGAAGCAGTTTGTAAAACAGCTAAAGCGTGTGACTTTGCCGACACCATACGTAGAACACACCATCATTTTCGGACTATTGAGCGCACCTAAATATAATCCGCAACCACTAAATTTGAAAAGAAATAAAAAGCTGCACATTTATAGGCCCTACTTGTCTATAAGCCGCAAGTGTCCATTTGCAACATGAGATATTTACACAGAAAGATTGTTTTTTTTTTAACTTTTAATTAAATACGTTTGGTAAATACATATTTTCTGAACTGTGCCTGTAACACGTCTGGTTAAAAAAATTAAAAAAGACAGCAGGCTATCAGGAAAAGCACTTCATCTTTATCCTGCACTAAAACCGCTAAATTCGTCTTCTTCAGTGTCGGAATTAAACAGCCTCAGAATTCCTCCGTCACACACTTCTCTAGTCTCTCTTTCGTTGTCGCTCTCTATGTCACTTGTTTCAACCACACGTGTGTGTTCTGCACCGTCCATTATGCAATTGTGACGAGGCTAAATATTTTGGCGACATGAAGCTTGTTAGCCCGATTAAAAAAAAAAATAAAAAAAATTGCCGCGTCATTGTTTGAAGCCGCACAGTTCAAAGCATGTGAAAAAAGTAGCTGCTAATAGTCCGGAAATTACAGTACTTCTTTGCGTGCACATCAGTCTGAAAATAAATGTGACCAAATTTGAGCACCTTCCTGCTGTTTTTGCTGACAGACCTCTATTTTCATAATTCCAGGCATTGCGTGGGCGACAGAATAATCACATTCAAACTTCTATTTAATACAATTTTGTTTGAAACTCAAGAGGAGAGCAATCACCAAAGCACACTCACTCCGGCTGCCGAACTCACAGTTTAAGCCGCTGTACTGATAGGCAGCGGTGATGCGCAGACACTCGAAACCGGTGTAGCAAGGAGCCGACCTAAAGTCAGGACTTCACTGGCTGGAATAAAATGTCTCTGTAGACCCGTATGGAGCGGGTTTTTATTGCTCCCTTTTATACAATTTTATTTTATTTTTTTTCCGTTGCATAAATAATGTGATAAGGTAGCCTTTCTCTGCACACGACAGCCTAAGTCAATGTTTGCTGAGATAACCAAGTGCAAGACCGAAACAATATGCGCTCCAAAGCCGATGGCCTGTAACCTGTCTATTCACTTGATATATACATTTCTTTGTTTCCAGATACAGCAATAACATTTATTTTTATCATGGCTCCAGAACGGATTTGATTATGCCTGCAGCAAAACAACATAATGCCTGTCAAATACTCACGATATTTCGACTCTTCTGTTGATCTTGGGAAGCCTTCTTGTTGAATGCTTATGTCTGTTTATCAAAAGCAAAATACCCTTTTCTCATGAACAGAAGGTTGGACGCTGGATGGAGTCCACGAGGTGGCGTCTGGTGAATTTACGCTTTCTGCCATCAAGTCAGAAGCTATTTTTGACCAAGAGCCAATGCACTGGATCTCACCTTCGAATGTCAGACGGTACATTAGCATTGATCATGTGAAAAAGAGGAGCGGCGGCGCTATCGTGTTAGGAGTCCATCTGCATTATGTAGAGGGTGAGACAAAGGTGAAGGGGTTTTTATTTGAAGGTCAAAAGTGTAAAGACAAGGCAGCCGAGGCTGATTTTGTTCATTTTTTTTTATTTTAAGCTGCAACGTTTCTCACCCTCTCGCTCTATGCCGATGACTCCATGGCATCTCCTGACCTTCTTTTGCCCCCTCTTTGGAGTAGAACCTGGACCGGCACTGAGCTAGCCGGTGGCCGCGCAGGCTCTGCGCTGCATTCGTTTTTCCACGGCTCACTTCCTAACTTGCGCGGTCACAGGAAGGCTGAAGTAGCGCTGCCACACTCACATTAAGACTGTTGTTAAAAATGACTTGTGAAAATCCACTCCATTTAGAAAAAGCTCTTTTACTAACAATGCTGTTGGATTGTTTTAATTACAAACTTACTAGGTGGTGGCAATTGTGGGCTGTGCTTAGAAAGTAATGTGTAAAAAGAGTACGACATTAATTCAACTTGGCTCCATCTGAGCGCTCCTCTACCAACATCCAGGCAGCTTTTTGTTGATATCTTTCCCACCCAGCCGGCCCCCCTGAAGGCACTCTGCATTCTTATGATGCAACGTATTTGGCATACATATCCTCTGTTTATCACGAGGAGAGCAAAGTCCTCACATGATTGATGAGCAAATGCGATTTTAATTCGGTTCCTCAGCCGTCACCCCGTGGCCATATCTGCAAGCCAGCCATCTTTATTTGAAAACCTTCTGTGCCGGGAACAATGAGGGGCTGCAGACACTTCTTTATCTATGTGGCAGTTCATTCTGTCGGAGTGACAGTCTTTTCCATTACCTGTTTAGAAAAAGAAAGCTCCTTTTTGCCTCATGCCGCAGTTAAAAGCAAACAAGAATCGACATCATAACAATTGCCCTTTTACTATTTATTTGCAAAGTGAGATTTTAAACCTATGGACTTCGTGGTGTAATTCAGCAATTGGAGACGTATGCAGCGTACATGTGGTTGACGAATTAAGGGGGAAAACCTGGCGTTGATGGTTTCTCGGTGACCAGCTGTGTTGCAGGAGGGGCTCCGGGGTCGAAAGCGATGTGCAACTTAAACGCTCTGGTCTTCTTAGTCAACGTGCTTTGACCGAGTAGAAAAGCCGGGACCAACGCGTGCAGATTATGTTAGGTTGACCAGTAGAGCCTCGGAGTCTTAAGGAACCGTTTCCTCGAGGACATCGAAGCTGTGACTGCTTTTTCCGTTACACTGGCGCCGATTCGTCTAAGTGGAAACTGACAAAATGAGTATTGAGCCCTGTATTCTGATCGCCCAGTCAGAGCTCAAGGGACGGTTCTCGGGTTTGAATTGTAATTTCCTCACTAGACTTCATTAATACGTTATTGCTGCCCTTTTTTTTTTATTTCGATGTCTTTCTTTATACATTTGTGCACGTTAAATATCAGCCGTGAACTCTGGGCACTTCTATTCACATCGGTTCGGTCTCAGTCAATTAAAACAGATGTACCTCACCGCCCTCTGTTGCTATCTATCCATGCAGATACCTTTGATTTCATTTCCCCCGGTTTTGACCTATCTGTACCTGACATTTCTACCGGCACCTCCGCACAAAGGAAGTAAATGTAATTTCATAGTCTAGACAAGTTTCGTCCTGGAAATTCAACAGCAAAACAGCTCTATTTCTGCATTGCTATTTCTGGTGCTGAATGATAATCCAAAAAAAAAACAATAAAAAGACTCTCCATTCTAGCCAGACACAATTCCCCATTAAAAAGTGTTGCCGTGGGGATTATTTAACCTAACTCGCTGTGTTTACCTTCCCTTTCATTTAAATGCATTGCGGAAATTCATTTAACTTAGAATATTTGAAGCCTGTGGTCTCATTACTTTCTCTGACACAGCCGCGAGTATTTCACATTTGCTCTCACAGCTCACGATACCCGCTAATGCGTGATAGCCTTGGCTCACTCGGGGGGGGTGGAGTTCATCCCCTTCGTCTGGTATTCACATCGTTGGACAAGAAACGTCCGAATAATCCTTATTTGTGTGATCTTCTCAGGGTAAGATGGTGAAGGGAATGGGAGGAGCCATGGACCTGGTGGCGAGCGCCGGCACCAAGGTTGTGGTCACCATGGAGCACTCGGCTAAGGTGAGCACACAAAGGGAAGAGTTTGGGAAGCGTGTGTGTGTTAGGTTTTCTCTGCAATCAAAGTGAAATTAGAGAAGGCCTTTCTCATGTTACTTCCATCAACGCTCAGCTCGTGTCCTTTTGTGAAACGAGGACACGACGGTTGACGCCCGAAGTAGGACGTTTCTGTTCGTGCTTTTTTGGATGCTAAGCGGCGTCCTTCCGCTCACTCTGACCAGACACAACAAGCTTAATGTTGTGCTGCAGCGGGCGATCAATACCAACACGGGGTTTCCGACATCGGCAGTGTTTGTGTCAATCGAATTAGTCCACGTTTACTTTCCGTCTCCGAATCGACGCGATGCAACGGGAGGGCGGCATTATGCATTTAAAGAAACACGCTGTTTCTTTTCTTAACGGGAGCCTGTCTGGACTCCCCGCTTATTGGCCAGATGGTGCAGCAGGTGAGCATCGATTTACTGCCCCGAAGCATGTCGTCGCTCTTGATGCTCGGATTTGGTTTCTCGGGGAAAGCTTCCTTTGGATGTGTGCTCTTTGTTATAGACCGACAGAGGAACATACTTGTTTGAGACCTATGCAGACGGCCCTTGAGGGGCTCCTACTGAGCTTCAATTAGAATATTCTCCCAAATATGAAACATCTGAACCGTGACAGGTGACCGCGCCCCAATCTTTTCCCTCTTTCAGGGCGGGAAACACAAGATCTTGGACAAATGCAGCCTTCCTCTGACGGGGAAGCAGTGTGTGGATCGGATCATCACGGAAAAGGTGTGTAAATGTGTGTGTGTAACTCAAGACTGCGATGCAAATACGCGTTATAGATCAAATTAGAGAATGTATTCATAGAAGAGATGGCAAACCGGGGTGGGGCTAGAGATGGCGGCGTTGAATTATTGGCTTAGCAGGTCTCCCGACTCTCTTACTGTTATGAGATTAATTACTAATAAAAGAGCATTTTGCAGCCACTCCATATAAAATATGACATCAAACCCGACTCATGACAGCGCACTGTTTTGAATTAGTCGTATTTTCGAAGCGATTATACGAGCCAAAATATTAGTACTGCCTTCATTTACAGGGCAAACTGGCTCCCATCATTGAAGCAAACACAGGAGGCTGGACTTTTATGTGACACAGTGATTCAGCTAATAATAAGTGCAGGATGCAGAACGAACTCAAAGTTTCCCTCCAGTTTCTTTTCTGAAATTTGATTTCTTCATTAGTTTCCATCTTGCAGAAGTGGTCACGGTTCGGTGAAGCCCTTGCCAGCTTGCGAGAGTGTTCCCTGTTAGGGCTTGCGCTCGCAGCCGGCAGGTGAACACCCCTTTCCGAACTCGCTCAATTCCCAGAGAATATCAAGGAGGAAAGGCGGGGGATTCATAAAACAAAGAAGAATTACGAGGTCGTTCAAATCGTCTCCCGGTTGCATTGCATACAAACACACATGAGCAATTGGGGAGGAAAAAAAACAAAGCAAGTGATGCAGTAGTGACACGAGTAGGTGGAAATTACATTTGTTCGATCAGCACGAAATAAAGCTGTCAATTTTGGTTAGGAGGCGGATGCTGGATGCTATTATGTTGTTTTCACTGTTTGGGTTGGGTTTCCTGTTATCATATTCGAAGAAACACCCGGCTCTGCCCGGAGGCCCTGCCTTGAATGCGTTTCATGCTCGTGCAGTAACTTACAGTGACATTTCGCTGTGACTGAAAGGTCTGTCTACTTTGTTGCCGGTTGACGCCGGCGAGGTTCCCCGCGTTCCAAAGGTAGCCACTTACAGAAGTGAGTGACAGGCAACTTTGCCCTTTCGTAATGAATCTTTTGGTCGAAAGGCTTGAAATATCATTCTCCTGCTATGAGTGCAGGAAAGGTCCCTGGCTCTTAAAGATGTTTGTTCCTCCCAATCACCTCATATTTTCTGGACGTAACATCTCCATTACAACAGCTTGGACCGACATCTGCCACGGAAACCCAGCCCACGTCGTCCCCCCAACCGGCTCGGCTCGTGCAGTCGACCCGCCGGACCCACCAACCAAACAAATGCAAAATATGAAAAACTCGCAATGAAGTTATGACCGGAACTCAACGAGTGTAAGGGAAGGCGAGCTTTCTCGCCCGGACCGACTCAGGCACAATCCAGTCGCGGCTCGATCTCAGATACAACATTGTGTCGTAATCTACTTCAGCCAATCGTCCCTCACCCTTCTGCCTCGTTGAAAACACGGCCTGTCGGGAGTACAGTCCGCCCAGACCTGCACATTTCTATTACTTGCTTTGCCCCGTTTGTTCTCTTCCACTCGAACGGCTTTACGTGTGATTGCGCAACACCTCTCATCGAGCAGAATTCGATAACATTCGGGCTCGGTTGGGCTGCCGGCACTGTTGCCTCCTCTCAGGAATCATCATTTTCTTATCAAACCCTTAATGTTTCCTTTACCTCTCTCCCCTCGTTCACCATGACTCGAATACATTCCCATCACTTTCAGCCTCCAAACCCAATATATCCTAAATCTTACTGCTTTGTCAACAGTGTTCAAAATACCAGGGAATGGCTACCTGGATTTGGGGTGTTTAGCACTCAATCACACAGGCGCACACACAGAGGTTTCAAAATATTTTTAACATCACCCGGAAGGGTGTCGTCAAAGGACACCAGAATAAGCGGAGGCGTCGTTAAAAGTGCACACCTGCGCTCAAAGGCTCATTCATACTCGCGTTACGTACATAAATAGGTACGTCGGCGCTTCGTCTTGTAAAATGTCTCCACCTGCAGACTTCCCAATGCGTGCGCCACGCCGCCACGGTTGTTAAGCAATATGTCCACTAGAGGGCGGTGCAGAGTTCAATTCCAAGTGCCGCGATCTGTTTCAGGCGACAACAAACATGGCGCCGGCGGAGGTTCTAGGATAGATTCTAAGAAAGAGGCGGCACAGTAGACGGCGGCGGCCTGCACGGCCATTAGAGACATGGGGGCATGTGGACAGAGAATTCCTCTCCAGGGTTAAACCATACCGGTAGCACTGCTCCGTTTGCTGCACGAGGTGACAAGAATGTACGGGAAATGAACGCAGAGGACGGACAGAAGGCTCCTGCTAGCATAAACGAGCGCCAAGACACATTCTGAAATCTTCACATTGAATGCAGTTACACTTCAGACACTTAGCAACCCGCCAGACACAGACCAATGTTCCAAATCTGCATCGCAGCGATGACGGTTGTGGCGTCCAGGGTGGACGTACCGCAGCGGCTTGGAACAAATAACGCCGAGGACTGCCGTTGTCTTACCTCGGGAAACAGGAAACGTTTTATATCCACAATGTTCACCATTCACTTTTCAACGCAGCTCGACGAAAACCCTTGGTTCCAACACTTCCGGAGGCTTAGAACTATGAGGCAATAATTGCATTTCCCCCTATTTTGCAGCTGATATCTCACAGGAAGCCGTGACTAAAAATCAACAATGCTCTAATTTGGTAGTTAATTTAAAAGGAATGACCAATAACGGCCTTCGAGAGAACCTGAGGCGGACCTGAAATCTCCCAGAAAATGTTTCCACGCCAAATCATGGGCCAAATGGAACAACGTTAACTCTGAAATAAATTGTTTTGTTTGATTAAATACAATTACCCCGGCTACAAAACAGTCAAAAACGTTATGAAAACATATTTTTTAAAGAACAGAATGTGATAATCAGTGGAACGAATGGAAGTATTTTCTGTAGGAAATGAAGCCGGTCCCTTTAATAAGCCTGGTTCCTCTCATGAGCTTGGTAATGGTTATCCTAATCTAATATCTGTCGTCTACTATCTTAACGTGATTAAAATCACTTATTTAATTCATTTCTCAAAAGAGAAATGAAACTGCGGCCTTGAGAACATTCATTCATTCGTTATCGAGACCGCAGCCAGGGTCACGGCCTTGCTGGAGCCAATCCCAGCTGTCACTGGGCGAGAAGCGGGGTTCACCCAGGACCGGTCCATCACAGGGCCTCCTATCCAGACATGCAACCATTCAGCCTCAAATTCACACTTCATATAGAGGCAAGCAACTATTTACCCAATCATGTTATCACATATTTCTTGTTTGCGGTGGTGATGGACAGGCTGGCAGATGAGGTTAGACAGAAATGTCCATGGGCCATGATGTTTGCAGATGACATTGTGATCTGTGGTGATAGCGGGGAACAGGTGGAGGAACATCTTGACAGGTGGAGGTATGCTCTGGAGAGGAGAGGAATGAAGGTTAGTCGCGGCAAGATAGATTACATGTGTGTGAATGAGAGGAACCCGGGTGGAACGGTGAGGCTACAGGGAGTGGAGATCAAGAAGGTCCAGTCCAGAGCAACGGAGAGTGTCAAGCATGTTGGAATGGGTGGAGAAAAGTGTCAGGGGTTCTATGAGATAGAGGAACATCAGCCAGAAGGAAAGGAAAGGTGGAGGAGACAGTGGTGAGAGCAGAGATGATGGATGGTTTGGAGACACTGACAATGAAGGAAAAGACAGGAAGCAGAGCTGGAGGTAGCAGAGATGAAGATGTGGAGGTTCTCTTTGGGGGTGACCAGGATGGAGAGGATCAGGAATGAGTCCATCAAAGGGACGGCACATGTTAGATGTTTTGGAGAACAGGTCAGAGACGCCAGGCGGAGATGGTTGGGTCATGGACAGAGGAGGGATGGTGAATATATTGGTAGATGGATGCTGGAATTGGAGCTGCCAGGCAGGAGGTCTCGAAGAATACCGAAGAGAAGATTTATGGAGGCAGTGAGAGAGGATATGAAGTTAGTTGGTGTGAGAGAGGAGGATCCAGAGAATAGGGTGAGATGGAGAAGGGAAGGGAAGGGAAAAGCCCAATGGAAAAGAAGAAGATATTATCATATATTTCCTCCGGGATCAATAAAGTATTTCTGATATAGAGACATTCGCTCATTCACACGGCATATAAAGAACCCCAACAATTCAACCCCTCATTCACTTCTCATTGAGAGACATGCAACCATTCACTCTTTCAGTCACACGTCAGAGACATGCGACAATTCACCCCCTCATTCGAATATCTGGCCAATTCATTCTTCCCAATGAACGGTGAGGAATGAGAGCCCACATAGAGAAGCCTCCTGTCGGAATCCAACCAGGGACCTTCTTGCTGCGAGGACGAAGCGCCAACCAAAATCCAAGAGTCTATCTATCTACATGCTCAACGTGTGAGGAAACATTGAATAAATGCAGAAACAAAGTTAACCGCCGCGCCCCCTTGAGAACATGACAAATGTTATTTTCCCTCGCCACGTTATTTTTGCGGTCCGTCCCGACACGTCATGGGTGGTTTAACACCGAGGGGCGGCAGTGAAGCGTTGGCCTCCGTCGTTATAGATGGGATATGAAATGCACTGCGTCGCCATTTATTTCTTCTTAAGCACAGTTTCTTTGTTTGACAGTCTCTTTTGTTTTTTTGTTTTTCGTCACGCCGATGATTGATGGCGACCACAGCGTTCGCCGTACGTGCACTGAATTTCCATGGTTGGCGCTGCTGCACGTTTGCAGCCCTGGGATTTGAATGCCCTTGCGGCAGGATCTGAAAAGATCAGATCAGGTGATATCATACATGGAGTTGTGTTTTTTTTGACGCCTGTAACGGCACTTTAGGCGTAATCATTCACGGCCTCGCCGGAATTCTCCGACTGAGTGCCGTTCCTATCCACGTGCGATTTTGCCGCGCGCCTTTTGCAGGTTCACGGTCTCAACACGCGTGGCGCTTTCACACCTTGCGGTTTCAAAGCGCCGTACACTGGATCTCACATTCACCCATTCACACAGCGACGGTGGCAGAGCTGCGCCGCGAGGTGCTAACCCGGCCGTCGGGACCGACTGACTCCCGTCTCACTCCCCCCGAAAAACACCGAAAATGGGAAATAGCATTTCCATTGTTAATTAAAAATCAGACGGGGAAAAAAAACACAACAAAACGAGTCCCGTCTAAGCCGAGGCACGGACGCACAGATGTTTACAAAGGGCTGAACGAGGAAGGAGGACATCTGTCTGCTCACTGAGTCCTCTCTAAAATGTCCGCCCGGACGGACTGGAATCGTAAAACAAGACAGCCTGGCTGAGATTTAATTCGATTGAGGAATAGATTTTACTGCTGAACCGGGGGGGCGGAGCCTCTCCCAGCTGTCACTGGGCGAGAGGTCGGGGCTCATCCTGGACCGGTGCAACCATTCACTCACCTGTCACAGAGACATCCAGCCTTCTACACGTCATAAAGACCCTGTGTTCACTCGTCTGGTCAGTTCAGGGTCTCCATTGAACCTCCTGCATGTTTTTGGGCCGTGGGAGGGAAGCAGAGGACCCATTCAGACGCAGGGGGAACATCTATGTCTACCCAAAACACATCTGCTGAAAGCAGACTTTTCCATTGGACGCCAACTGCTCGTGCCTTAAATAAAATGTATTCGTATTATTATTACTAATAACATGGAGAGTCCACACAGAAAAGCCCACTTGGAAATCGAACCGGGGACCTTCTTGCGTTCAGGCCGAAGCACAAACCACTGCACCGCCCGTCAAAATAAGATAACTATTATTCATCTTCTCTGATACGCTAAAGGGGGCGCTCATTCTCATTTAAAAATGGCTCCCTCAGCTGTGACACTAATTTGTTTCACTCAAAAGTCGTGGAAACGCTTTTGCAGCTCACGTGTAGAAATGTGCGGTGTTTAAACCGCTACGACCGTGTTGATTACCTGAGACAAGATCCACATAGAGAAATGTGAATGACAACGATTATCATTCCACATGATCACATACAAGTACGTTTATACCATCCATAGTGTTTCCTCACATCATCATCTACTACGACTTGCTTAAAAGTAATGCAGGAATAGAGCTAAACTCTCTAATATTTATTTTTTGATGGGTGAGGATTTTGTTTTGCATTTTTAATACACTTTACTCGGAAGCATTACATCGACTGAACACTTATTCGATGCTGCTGCTCTCTTTATTTGTTGCACAAAAGTTTCAAATCAAAAGATGTGCAATGAAAAGGCGCCACTGCGAGTTGCAGTTTTTTTATTTAGAAGTCGAGGCAGATTATATTTATTCACATTAAATATTTACTCAAACCCTTTTTTTTTGTGCTCTGCTATATGATACACGGCGTGGCAAGTCTGAGCTGGCACTGTACGCCACCCCTACATCCGAGCGCCGCAGCTGCGGCCGTGATGTAAGACCGTCGCGCGTAATGACAAATATTTAATTTTCTATAACGACTTCAAACCAGAGCAGAGATGCCTATCAGTGGCTCGTGTCATCCGTCTCCCCAGTTTGCTGTGACGTTCCATCTGTCTTGCTATTTTGGAGTGAGATATTTGCCTCCTGCCTTGCCACTGTGAGTAAGTGTGTGTGTGTGTGTGTGTGTGTGTGTGTGTGTGTGTGTGTGTGTGTGTGTGTGTGTGTGTGTGTGTGTGTGTGTGTGTGTGTGTGTGTCCTGAAGGAGCTGCGAATCCTGACGGGCTTTGTCTGGATGAGACGGTGTGGAGCCCATCGGGGCTTCGAGCGAGAGGAACTAGGCCGTATCTGACCCCCTATCTATTGATTTTTTTCTTTTTCAATTTGTACAGAAATAGAGATTTAATAGTATTGATTCAGTTTCAGTGTGAAATTGTGACTGTATGAGCGGTACAGGATGCACGCAAGCGCCGCACCGCGTCAGTCTGCACCTGTGTTTAAAACAAGAGCTGTTATTCAAGTCATATTTTTGCATGTTTTTTTTATTTAATGGCTGCTGTCCCATGTTTTCATGGAAAAAGCTCTGGGAAAATGCTATGATGGACGTTCAAACCCAAACTTTTGTCGCAAAAATTACAATGTATTGTGTTGAATGGTGAAGATTGTGTCGTAATTTTGAATCTACTGGCACACAGGAATTCTCTCCTGGCTGGTAATCAGAGGAAATGAGCCTCATTTGCACTGTAGGAACTTTTTTTTTTCAGTTCCTCGCACCTTCTCGGGAAGCAGGCCGTTTCTTCGTGCATTTGGACAGCAGAGGAACCATCTCCAACGCAGGGGCTTTTTACGATTCTACGAGAAGTAGGAGCTTGGTGATCGGTGGAACTCGTAAACCACGTCCATTAGCGGACACTTCCTGCAGAGCGCCATTTTTAAAAACGATGGCGGTCACTGGTCAGATGTTTTCATGCAACAAAATGGACAGAACCAGCAAGACATGGACCGACGAGGAGGTCCGAGCTCTTCCGGCCTGCCAGGCCACAGAGGGGTTTCCAGGGCTCGCAGAGGAACATCAATATTTTGGACTAAAATAAGTCCGGAGTTAGCTAACGGCTAACAGCGTTCTTCACTCTTCTAAAAACATTTGAACCCATCTGATTGGTCCGCGGTTCTTATTCCATGAACGCTGTGGCAGCTTCCACCTCCGTGCTGCCTGCGTCCTCTTCCTCTCCTTCTTCTCCGTCTTCTTCGGTGGTTTGTTTCCGAGTGCGGCGCTTCAGGCGCGCCTTGCGGACGCTCGCGTCACACCGCTCCCTCCCGCGCTGCCTGTGTCCATGCAGAACTCAAAAGTTCCCCTGGAGGAGGGGTGCTCCTGAAACCAAATTCCAGCTTTTCTGTCCGAAAGCGTCCAGAGATGCGCCGCTCTGAGACGAGGACCTCCTCTCCGAACCGCGAAGAGAATACCGACTTCATTTGCGCGCTGATCCTGTGAATAAATGATGAGCTTGAGTGTTGTGCCTGACGGTGCCTCTTGTGGACGCGCCACCATCCGTTCTGTCTGCCGTCCACAGCTGAAGTTGAAGTGGCGATCCGCCCCATCTTGGCACGCGTTCTTCTCCGATCCGACGTGAATATTAAGTTCACTTCAATAATCGAATTCCGCCGCACGGCTCCGCATCCTCAAACGCGTTCAGGATGAAAACCCGACCTTTCTAGTTTTCTCTCATTACCCCCATTTTCCCTCAATGACTGTCCGTCTCACATCTTTGTTTTGCCTCTGTTTCCTCTCCCCAGGCTGTTTTTGATGTGGATAAGACCAAAGGCCTGACTCTGGTTGAAGTCTGGGAGGGGATCTCCCCGGAGGATATCAAGGCTTGCACTGGCACGGAGTTCGAAGTGAGCGATCGGCAGTCACGTACTGCACTTCTAATTAATAACGGCGAGAACGTAACCACGTCTTGTCTGTTGTCTTCAAGGTTTCTCCCGACCTGAGGACCATGCAGCAGATCTAGAAGGACGAGCGACTCGGGCGCAACAGCTGCTCGTGTGTTGTGTCACTTTGTGTGTAGCATACGGATAAAATGAGCCTTTGGAATAGAAACGCGGACGGTCGCCTCATAATCGGCACCGAGCAGACCGACGGATCCAGTCACAACTCAGTATAAGTTACGCCGACTTGATAAAAGCTAATATTTATGTGACTTCACAGCCTGGGAACTGACCTTCCAAGGCAGAAGGTTTTTTTTTTGTATAGAAACACGTCAATCTCTTGTAAATCTAAAAATCAACCAGTTACAGCTGTGGGTTTCGGGGGATTTTCGGGCAGATGTGCGTCGTAGCTCAGGTGACTCAGAAATATCTTCAAGCCAACGTCCGATGAATGACGGGGTTTAGCCTCGATATCTGAAACGTTCATTCTAGGTTACACCAGATGTTCACCACGGGAAACGCCCAGCCTTAATATTTTTCCATTGAGATGGAAGTGTGCTTCTCCCTGCCTTTGCATACACAATAAAAGAACTCTGTGCCGAAAGAAGGAGTCCAATTGCGTTGTTTTGCCGTTCCTTTATTTGACGCTCGTGTTTCCAGCCAATGAAAACAAATGACTAGTTTGAGAGTGATGACTGCTGACACGAGAGGTTAGAGCTTTCCATAAATGGACGGGTCGCCCGCGCTGACATTTTTGATGTGATTTCTTCACTTGAGCAGAGCGGCTCTGCCACGACCCGAGGGCCGTTACATAACTCGGGAATTCAGCCTGCGGGCTCGTGGGTTCAAGAAGATCAACTGCGTCGGATCACCGGGCGGAAAAATGAAGAAAGTGACAGAGGCCGTTGCCACCGGCTGTCGCCGGAAACCCGCCGTGTCCCTTCACGAGCAGCGGCTCCCCGCTATCCAGAATATCGTCACCTATTTCTGACGCAGGCACTGGAGTGCAATCAAAAGGGACTTCGAGGAACCGAGGAGTCGATACAGCTGCTGGCAAATCAATGGGGGGGGGGGGGGGATCAAAAAAGGGAGTACCCTCCCCCAAAAAGGTATGGGGTGTTTTTTGGCGTTTCCCTCGGTGTGGAAGGCCAAAGGGCGGGCTTGAGGAAACGCCCGGTG
>CAAKHD010007512.1:21200-32896 GCA_901007705.1 Fistularia tabacaria
TATTTTTAAATGTTCCTTTTTTTTTTAAGCCCTCCCAGAAGGGGGGGGATTTTTAAAAGAAACAACGTTTTTTAAAAAAAAAAAAAAAAAAAATTTCTGAGTTCTGAGTATGAGGAAACGTGGATTAGTGGTAGGAGAAGTCACAATAAAATGTTTGCAACTTGGAATTCATAGCCGTTCTTGTGAATTTAAGAGGCGCATGTTTCAAAGTTAATTAATAAAGTTCTTATTTCTTAATTTTTTATTATTTTTTTTTTTGTGTGGAAAATTGTGTTCCAGGATTGTGAGGCAGCCTGCGGGAAGATTGTCGACCAATTACGATTTGGGTTACCAGAGAACCCCGGCACATGCCTCTTGTTGCATTAGATGAGAGAGACTCAATATGGAAAAAGGAAAATTAATTACCTTTGTGAGCTTTCATCATGTGTTAGCGCACATGGCAGCTTTTGCTTTGCAATTAAGGGTCTCAAAAATATTTAGGCAGGCTCAACTAAACATACCGCCAAGGAGACGTTCTCATACCTTACTTAACCAAGTGTGAAATAGCCCTGGCTAAGTAAGGAGGCAGCCATTAATACTGATAAAATGGGACTAGGTGCTTTCAAGGTGGAATATGAGTTCTCACCAAGAGTGTGATTTATATCACCTTCAACCAGTCAAAAAAAAAAAAAAAAAAAAAGCCAACACCCCAGATATAAATTACTCATCTACACACCCAGTTGTATGCACGTATGCACTTGCTATTTAGTCATCCTTCAATTGAGTGAAACAACGTATTATCATTATTAAATCATAGCACATATATGGCAGGTTCTTCAGATGAAATATCGAACTTACTGAGCTATTTCCTCTGCTACAGTCTACCATATTTAACAGGCATTGTTTTGCAGCTCTGAGACTCCTCTGTTATTTCTAATTTCTGGTGATGCAATGAATTACAGGCCTATCAAATTAGATGTTTCAAATTTGTAGAAGCCAAGAATCCGTAGGAGTAAACACAGATGGCCCTATTCCTTACATTGTCAAAGTTGGCTTCCACCGTCTGACTGTCCTCACAAATAGTCTGCTGAAAAAAAGGATATATCATGCGTGTGTGCGTGTATATGGAGAGCGAGAGAATTCTTGTTGCATTTGAATCTGAACCCACGACATGCTGGAAGGCAATTATTTATTACTGACCCAATTATTGTCCTGGCTTAAATGAAATTAGTTGATTACATGTAAATATATATATGGGGGCTTTTGATTGACTTACAGGGTCTGAATGTTAGTCATATCAGTGATTACCACTTGCTAGCTGACCTGATAGTCAATCAGAACAATACACTATTGAAAACTTGTGGAGCAAAATATGCTGGACTTTTTGATTCTCCAAATGAAAGTTACCAAAAATAGAACATTAAAAACAATGCTACATTTTGTGATGCTAATGATTTACAAAAAAAAAAAGTCCAACAAGCGACCTCAACAATATTTTGCAGTTTTAGTATAAGTGCAAGTAATAATTACTAAGTGATTAACATGTCATTCTTGACAGCATTTTAATATTCTGCTCTGCACTCTGGTGTCCATTATGTTCTTAAGCAACTCCACATGAGGTGTCTGTTTGTAACAGCACTGAAGTCGGCGAGCCACAGGGATAATTGTCATTTGACTGAGGAGGAATGACTGCCAAAATCCAATAAGGTGGCATTGCAATATTGTTTTTTTGTTTGTTTTCTTTTTTTACTCTGACCGAAGCCTAATCTTTTGTAAGATGTCAGCATCAAAAAAACAAAACAAAAAAAAAAAAGATTTGAAGAAGCTACAAGTCTGGTCAGAAACCCTCTTGTGGAGATGCCCCTGCTTGGATGAAAACTGGTTTCTTTTATCCTTTTTCAAGTCCAGTTTCAAAATTCCTCCCTTGTGTCATTATCATAACATGAGATTCTGAGCGTCTGCATAGAGAATACATCCAGGGTTTGTCACCTTCCTAATTGGCCAAATCAACGTGCCATACATGCCTGTGGATATGCTTTATTAGCCTAATCAGGTCCCCAGAGGCAAGACCCCAGCATAAAAGCATCTAAAGTAGTTAATAAGGTCCTCGGTTGAGATCAGGTTGTAGCACTGTTGGATTCCAACAGTATAACTATGAAGAGAGATGTGGTGAACCCTGTATGTCTTTGGAGAGGACTGGAAATTTACGTACGATTTCTGAGCAAGTACAATGTGCAAGAGCAGTCTGCACGAACCGAAGCTTTCTTTGGGTGTCGACACCGTACTTGAGCCAGGTTTAGCCAGACAAAAACATTGCAAGTGTGTACTCTGAGCTGCGGCAAGAGTCCTGGAAAATAGGAGTTTGAAAACACTCATACTATCCTTATGTGAGGTACTGAACTATATTTTTCCCCTGTATCATCTGCAGACATAATAGGGGAAAAAAAAATCTGGTCTATCTCAAGTGTCTTTGCATAAAGATGAAATGTGATATTTCTATTTCTAATGATTTTTTTAAAATACGTTTTTTTTTTTTTAAGTCTTCTTAATTCAAGGCCACTTGTATGAGGTGTAAATAATTTATGTAAGTGGTTGATTACGTTTCATAGGTCGTTTGACATAGGTGTCTCCATAGATGCATCATTATTTTGTTGAAGTCTACAGAAATATTCATCACAAGTAGACTAACTATTGGTCACCACTGCAAATGGAAGCCTGAATAATGATGTGCAAATTGCAATGCATTTCCACGAGAGAATGTAGGACACAATGGCAACAGTCTTTTTAATGCCTTACTATGAGCCTCGTCTCCAATGCCGACTGTTTTTTTCACTGCTAAACATCCAAAAGACACAACACGAATGCTTCTTTTCATCCGCAATAGTTCCAGCATCCACCAAATGCATGAAATCCTGCTGTCTTATTAGTAAAATCATGTATATCACAGTAAATTTCGGAGCTTACCAGAAAGCCAAGATGATACTTATAGTGCACTAAGCTCTAGATGCTTTTGTGACTAATGTCAGTCAAGTGTGTTTACATGGGGCTGACAGCATTCAGCAACCAAGGGCAGTTCTTTATGCTGCATTTGAGCTAAAGACCATGGACAAATCAAGAGCATCGCTTCTTGAGGGAACACTTCACTGCCCCATTCGTTTTGGCCTTCACAATCTTTAGAATATACATCTCTGGCTGTAAGATGAGTGCCACGGGGAAAATAATACTTACAATGGTATAAAATAGTCTTGAAAAGCCTTTGTAAGTCTTTGCAATTATTATCGTAATGATCTCTCAATGTATCTGTAGTTTCTGCTCTCAGTATTTGTTTGTGTGGTCAAAGACCTTAAGAGCAGTATTAAAACTGTTTTCAGGGAAGGAGAAAGTGAGATGATGTTATTGCAGAGCAAAAAAAAGTCTGCAAAGTGAGGAGGCGACGGCAGACGGATGTCAACAAAACACTTCACTTCCTAATTTCTAACAGACTACAATTTGTCATTAACCTTGGCACATATTTATTTTTGTAAACATGGCACCAAATGACCCAAGCAGTGTCTATTCATTTTTTTTATTTATTTATTTTATCTCCACCCAGAGTCCCTTAAAAACAGCGGTCACATTTGTGCCCAAGCCAAACATGAATTAAAACTTCGGATATGGCCAGACAATATTTGTCGCTGCACACTATATAATAAAATCAGAAATGGAATTTGAATTCATATTGCAGCAGTTTAATCTAATACGTATTTTGAATATGTTTTATAAGTATTTTGAAGGGAGAACAGCAGTAACCATTTAAATGACTCATTTATAGATGCCCCCTTCTCATATTTTTTTTTCCCCCAAATTTCATTATCACGCTGTTTGGGTAATATTGTTTGATTGATTCCGCTAAATGTGAATCTGTGTCTTTTTGAGCCACAGAACACACACATACAAAGCATGTTCAGGCCAGTTGAAACCAATCACAGCGTAGCATCTGTGATTGTAAAGCGGAAGTGAATATTCACATTTCACATAAACTTAGTGAGAATTTTATGATTGTTGTTCTTCTTCTTATTATTATTATGCATGGTTTAGAAAAGACAAACGGATGCTGCTATTGCTAGCTTTGTGTATGCATGATTTAATAGAAAATGAAACCCGTGCTTTTGTACTATGAACAAATAAAAATTAAAATCATGAACAACTTAAAGACACTGACTGCGAGTTTCGTGATGAGTGGTGAAAAAAAATGTTTGGAATAAGAGCTGAACCAAACTGATGATAAACAAGAATTGCTCATCCTTTTACAACATTTTCAGCCATGAAACTTCATATGCGCACAGAAATTACAGTGAACCGACATTTTTCAAACACTAATCTTGTTTATGTGCTTCTCTGCGATGATCATCACTGAGCAGGAACTCTGCACTGTGACACAGAAACCCCTGGCTCAGAATCGCCCCGGAGCCATACTGCCCTGCCTATTTGCTGTCCGCCTGCCGACTTGTGGCTTTCCTGCCACATGCAGCTGTCTCCTCTGCCTCCTAGCAACAGCTAGTTACAACTCCAGCTGTTTCAGAGAGCCAGGCTGAGACACACACATATGTAGAAACATAAGGCACGATGGTACACCCTTTCCGCTACTGCTTTATTTACTCCCACAGACACAGTAGCACAAACATACAAGGCACACATGTAATTGCATGCACGTAATCTAGTTTGCATTCAAGGCCCATATTCATATCTATATATAAATGAAAGCTGTGTTTTTTGAATAATATTCACAGTAACCGCATAAAGGTTAGCAATAGTGACTCATCTCTGTTTGACTGAAAATATCAGCTCCAGTTTGACATATTTATCAGAGGATTGTGAGTGATGGAAACGGGAGACCATAAACAGCCCTGTTGGATCAAAACCTCTCTAATCATTGAATTATAAAGGCCTACACCTTTTTTATATCACTGAATCTCCCACCAGATCAGCCACTCTTTTCATGTGTTGATGTGGCTGGTATACAGTTGGAGAAGATTTGACTTCTACAGTAACCAGTCCCGGGGGATGTGTCTTACTTCTTTTGTGCTCACGTTTCATTATTTTATTTTGCCGTCTCATATTGACAAATCGCACTAGATTTTGACATGCATCAATATTCCCTGCTCCGGTTACACAGGAGGGAAGATCAACCGAGGCAAACCAGTGGGGACCAAAAACTGCTTAATAAATAAACAGGCATAAAACACACCGTTTATTTTCCCCATCTGCCGTTCAAATAAAAGAACTAGACAAATATTGTGTTGGGTTCCACGGTTCCTCCAACAAAAGAGAGTTGGCATTTGGCATTTAATATAGGAAAACCTTCACCACTTAAATTGGACAAATATTGTGGCCATGCGGCTGCGTTTCTATTGCAATACAGGTGTGTTAAATCTTCATATTAGATATTTTTGTGACACTTTTGAGATCCCAAGTCCAGAAAATACGTGATTTTTCCTACGGCCACACAGATCATCATCGGGGTTGATTTATGGTGTAAAATCAGTCAATTCTGAGAGTTGTTCCCTTGTAATATGTGATCATGTAACACATGTGAGACACACATGGTCAAGGAAGCAGCAGATTGTAAGCGTTAAACCTCTAATGTTCTTTGTATCGCGACCGCCCGGATGATTTACAGCTTGTTTTAAACATAACTCGGTCAATTCTTGGACACTGAGAATGATAGCCAATTAAAATGAGGCAAAATCCTGCTGTACTGTCTTACACAATAAGATACTGAAATCTTTTGGACTTTTTCCAAGAAATTCTGACAAGAAGAGGTAAGGTGAACAAGAAAAAAAAATAAAAAACAAAGGGCAGTGAAAGCATACAATTGCACTTTGACACATTGTTGTTGTTTTTTTAAAGTAGGAATGTTGTGGTGGAGAATACAGGAGACACTGGCTCTTCTCTGACATGAAAACAGTGGTGGTGCAATTTTCGCCATGGTGTGAACACACTTGTGTGTTGTCTGTGAAGTGTATACATAACAGTCCCTTGTGCCCATTCTTGTCTTTTCTCCCAGAGGAAAAGAGTTGTGTATGATGCCACAGGGTTGAAAGGTTGTTGTTGTTGCTGCATTCTTTTCAGAGCTGAAGGAGTGGAGATCCAGCCTGTTTTGTTGTAGCCGTCTTGATGATATGGATACTGAGCATACTAATCCTCTATTTCTTCATCAGCTGTGCAAGGGAGCTCCCATATGCTCAGGGCGCAACTGTGTAAACCAGCATAGTGCTGTGAAAAATCCCCACCTTTGAAAGGAAGTGTCTCGATGGTCTTCCCGGCCGGATTTGTTTAAGTTTGGTTCGTTTGCCAGGTCATGAGATACATGGCCAGCAAACTGACTGCCTTGCTCCACCAAGGCTATTGTTGATCTGCTGTTGTCCCTTGTGGAGTTTCCGCAGTGCCTCCAGTTCTGTGTGGCCTTGGATATTCAATCTCTCTCCTTTCATAAGCAGTTTTTTCCTATTGTTCACTCTGGCCAATAGGAAATTCACATAGAAGAACTTCTCATGTGACGAGGCAATCCATTCTGATTGTTTTTTTTTTCTATTTATATGTATATATATTTTATGCATCACCATTAGGTGAGCAATAACATTGACAAATATACTTTACTTTCTATCTCCAGTTCATCCTTTCCCAAGGGGGAATGTTTTTGTTTGGTTGGCTCTCATCAACATGTATTATCTGATCATTGCCCAGCACCAGTACAATTTAAGTGTTAAACCTGTACCACAGACTGTGATAGCTGAACCTGATACATTGGGTGTCAGATTATTAAATGCCCTTGACTTGAAAATTGTGATAAAGGGCTTGTGTCCCGTGGATGACTATTCTGAGCCAATGCAGCGTCTGAGCTCACTTCCATTGTTGTGTCCGGGGAAGCTTCTCTCTTAAGCTCCTCTTACATACATCAGATGTCATTCCTCTGCAGAAACAGCAGTGGTTTTTTTTTTGGGGGGGGGGGTTCGGTTTGTGCAGGCACTGAGAAAATATCCCTCCAAAGTCTACTGTGCACATTACTGTGGACTTCGGCCACCTTGCAGTTAATGCCCCCCACGTCCCCTGATACTTTGTTCAGAGGAACTGCATTTTGTGCTTGAAAACTGGTAGTTGTCATTCAGAGCAAACCTTTTCCAACTTCTTCAGTACTATGTTCACGTCCTCAGCATGGCAGCACATATTCACGGTTCCTTCGGTGAGCTTCAAGGTTTTACTCCAAATATGATCTGAGACTGTTGCTATTCAAAAGGAAAACCTTGTCTTTCTTTCTTTCTTCTAGTTGTGAAAGTTGAGTGATGTTGAGTCTTTGTTTTATGACACCTGCAAGACAGCTTACCTAACATTGAATTTTGTGAAAACAGTGGCTTCTTCCAAACAATCAGATGAATGTCTCATCCGCTGATGGCAGGATAAGCCACTCTCCTGCAAGACTTTCAGTGAGATCTGCCAAATCAGCACAGATGTCAATTTTTCCAGATGGCTTCACAAGGGAAACAATACATGGATACCCGTCGGTGGATTCCTCTTCGACGGATACGTCCGCCATCTCTTCCTTCTTATCAAGCTTTCTCGACTCTTTGCTTCTGATAGGGACAGCTATATATATCAAGTCCACAGCTGACTCTTTGAATTCCTTTTATATTTCCCTTATAGCTGTCACTCACTGAAATACCTCTGGATAAGCTGAGAGGCAATATGTGGGTGTCCTTGTGTAGCTTGATGATTACGAGAACTGGTGGTGATGTGGCCACATTACTTACAATAAAAACCATCCCTTTGATTTCCCTTCCCCTTCTCGGCAGCAGATTATCCACTTGCCCAGTGACACCCTGTGGCTCATTATTAGGGTGAAACAAAGGTTTTCCAGGAGATGTGAGTCGGCACAATCTCTCCTGCGTGTATTCGGATTTGGGCACTGCAGCCGCACTCCTCCAGTGTCTACCTTTGAACATGAAATCGCTGATACAGTAAACATCCAATGAACATTCTCCACCGCCATAGAAATCTTGAGAGAATAAACAAGAGAATAAAAAAACTCTGATTTGATGTGCAGGCAAGAGCAGAAGATCCCTCTAAGAGGCATTTTTCAGCAATCAGCATCTTTACTCCTACTCCTTGAATGCTTTCGATTTTTTTTTTTTCTTTTTTTTTTTTCAACATTTCCAAGAAGCACTGTGGTTCAGGAGGGCTAATGCAAATCCTGATGATTTATTTCTGTTGTCAAAGTTCTTCTCAATTGTTTTTAATTCTACTGCAACGATACAACAAGGGGAATCAGCTAAACATAAAACTGTTTGCTGTTTTTCGGTACTCCATGTTGCTTTACTTGTTTGTATGTAATTTTGTTTTGTAAATAAAGACTCTCTCCCACAACAGAGCGTTTATGAGAGAGGTTCACATGTTCCTTCCTGCGCCTGGTACACATGCCAGGTATCCTGTCTTCGTCCTACAGACCAAAAAAGGTCAGCTGGTTTTACTGATTAATACATTTTCTGTGGGTTTGGATAGACTACATGGTAATATATACATGTTTTGCCCTGTGATAGTTTGGCCTCCAGTCCAGGTTGTACTCCTCTCAATGTCAGCTTGGAATAACTTCAGCCCCTTGTGACTTTGTAAGCAGGATAAGAGGTACAGATAATCGATGAATGGATTCCCCGTAACTGTAATGTCCTGAATTTCCGTTGGCACTGGTGATGAAGTGCTCCATTCTCTCTCTGGCTTCCTCTCCTCTTTTGTTAAATTTGGCATTTGTACATGAAGTTGTGAAAAATTTTAAGCTTCCCCAGTGTTGGCATGATTCAAATTTCATCCGCTTTGAGGAAATGTTTGATTTGTGGCATTCATGTGAGCCATAAGCTCGAAACATAAATACAACCAGATGCATAACATTTGCAATGGCGAGTGGAAGTAGCTCTCTAGCTAGCATGCCAGTCAGAGATTTCCTTTTTCCATCTTGAATGCATCTTCATTCACCACACTTTTGCAAAGTGGTTGAATTGCTCCTCTTAGACTCAATGCTTCATGGATGTAGCGTTTCATTTTTCTGACACCACACATCGTTGCTCTATCATTATCTCAGAACTCAAGGCAGCAGTATTTTCCAATATTTGCATCTTTGTAAATTCGCCTACGAGAGAGCAGCGACTCTGCTAACCTGCTACAAATATTGGTCAAGGTACAGAACTTTTGGAGAGAGATGGAAAAAGGGAAGAGTTTTCTGATGCCCCTTCTCACTCCTCACAAATAGAACAAAATGGTTTAGTCTCCCTGAACACCCCTGCACTAACACTAATCGAGCCAAATGACTGCAGATGCTGGAGCTGGAGCCTGGAGCACCTGCTGTGATGTCTTTCCCTATGGGGGCAAAATCAGATTGTCTAAAAAAAAAAAAAAAAGCAGAAAAGAATGGAGAAGGAAAGAAAGCAAACGTAAAGCAAAAGTAAAACAGGCTCTGTCTGATCTCTTTTGATAGATAAGTACCATTTTTTTTTTAACAGAAATCTTTTAGTCTTTTAGGATTTTACTATCGTAAGAGGACCTGCTGAACTACATGGCCCTTGTTTTCAGAAATAGAAAATGGGAGCCAATAGCTGTTTTTGGTGTTGCACTTGGCATCAGACAATGGGAGGTTAAAATGTTTTTCATGCTAAAGGTTACTGCCTGCAAAAAAAGGTATCCCAAGTATCTCAGTCCTTGTGTGAATAAAACATTAGATTGTACATTGTTTTCCATTCCTCCCTTTCTCAGAAAAACCTGTATTGTGTGTTTGGTATCAACAATTTTATTGCAGACCCGAGATACATTCGACGATACTTTAGTGAAAGCTAAAAAAAGATAGCCACAATCCCTTGCATGTGAGATAAGGTAAAAAAAAAAAGTGAGTCAAGAAAACCAACAACACAAGAGGAATAATTTTTATAATCTAATGACATTTAATGACATTTAATTTATATGTGGTTTCAGCCCAATTTTCAGAATTTAATACCCGGGTGGAACATTTTCAACAATTCTCTAATTGACCGATAAACACAACATGTCATGAAAGAAAATAAGCATGTCACAATATCATCCACAACAGAAGTTACCATAGCAAAAGCCTGTTGTTATACTCATGCACTTTTGAGATTTTAGTAAACATTCAGGATTTGCCTTCCTTGTGTGAGGTTGTTCAAAGAGATCCCTGATGACTACTCTGTGAGCCAAAACAGATTCATGTTCAGTTGCTGGATCAAGTTAAGAGAGGAAGGTGTTCCACACTGAGTGCTTGTCGCATCGTAGTGTAGTAATCTCTTACTACACCCCTGAATATCAATAATCAGTTCTTCCATCAAAAACAATAATATCTTTAATATTTTCACATAGCAGCAAAGATAAGATAAGCTAATAAAGTGAAGGACGGCTATCAGTGGCCATGGTATTGGTGCATGTATTAGAATTTAGCATAACACTGACATCATCACCAAGGTCAGTAGAGTTATTTATCATTTTAAAAACAAGAAATAGCATAATCCTCAATATATAAGTGTATTTTGTTTTTCGGAACCGACTTTAATAACTCTTAACTGCCGATATGTGATTAGTTCATCGGATCCACTCAAAGGGAGAAGGGATGACAACTGTCCATCCCACTGAACCTTTGTGGTAATCTATTGATGTGTAAAACCCTCATTAAGATCATGTTTTACTCAGCTAGTGGATTTGCTATTCCCACACTGGCTTTTGCAAAGTGCTGGCACTTGCAGCCCTTGACAGGTGTTCAGTCAGCACAATAAAGACTGAAGCTTGAAATCACACTGAACAAAGACTTTATTTTACCCATATTCATTCCAAGTCAGATCTCATGTTTGAAATGTTTGGTTTTACTCACTCTTATTGCATGTTTAGGCACTCGTGTCAGCTGCGCGTTTTGGACTGTAGATAATAGGCAGAGAATCAGTTGAGATTACCTGGACCAGAGCCTCTGTGCTAAACTGGCTGACTAAGGATGGTTTCCATCCAAATGTAACTGGACACAGCAGTCAGAGGAAACAAGAACAGGAACACAGACACACAAAACTGGGATGAGAGAGCAGTGCTGCAAACACGGCACATCATTGGGACGGTGGGAAGACTCGAGGCGAGATACCGGATCTCAGTGTGGGCGAGCCAGATGGGTGTGGAGGCAGAGAGGAACTTGGTCTAATGACTTTTCAATATAAAATAAAGGGAAATGCCTGGGTGAACCTTGCCAGTATATTTTGGGAAACTCCACATGCCTTTATCTAGCCAGGTTGTGTACTCTGCTGTGTGTGCAGCAACCCAAGGGAGGAGCAGCAGCAATAGGATTGCATTCAGAAAACAGTGGGGAAACTGTAACTGAAAGGCAAGGCTGGACAAACGTTATACAAATCCACCTCAATTTACTACTCCTGATAAGGACCAGAGGAACTTCTGACCTTTCTGAATAATTTTACTCGGTCTCAGACATTTTTCGGATGCGGCAGTCGTATCATCAAATTTGAAATTCACATGGATCTGTTTGAGCCAGGCAATATAAATGGTCTGTTTTGATTATCATATTTTAACATCATTTAAAGTGGCTGTCCCACCTCTTCAATTCTTCATGTGCTTCTCTCACAAGATCTTGTTTTATTCCTTTACTCCAAACATAATCATCGAGAAAAGATCGGAAGAGCACACGTCTGAAC